>PVKM010017369.1:0-17540 GCA_004027735.1 Carollia perspicillata
CTGACCCTACTCATGCTGCACTACTAAGTTCATACCTTGTGTAAGGGTGTATGGGTTGTAGCTGGCCAGGGCCCACTACTGCAGTCCTTCCTTAGAAAGCCCTGGAGGAAAAGCAGGCAACCTCAGGGGGTGGCAGATTAGCTAACAGGTGTAGGCAGATCTCAGGGAGCCTTGGACATTTAACTGGTCTTCCCCTGGCTCAGAAATGGTGGAATCTAGCTTTTGTACATAGTTTGTCCCCTCCCATGCTCACAGAGGCCCAGTAGAGACAGCCACAAACAGTGAATAGCATGGAGCTCCAGACAAGTAGCCCAAAGGCAGTTTGGCTACTGAAATAGCATAAACAATACGATATATATATATAGATTAAAAATAAAATAAATTTCCCCAATTGTCTCTAAAAAGAGAGATATAAGGTATCTGAATGTATCAAAAAAAACAAGATCCATATATATATGCAATATAAAAGAGACTCAAATCAGAACAAATGATACACAAAGTCTGTAAGTGAAGAGATGGAAAAAGATGCTCCATGCAAATGAAACAAACAGAAAGCTGGCATAGCAATGCAATCAGACAAAACACACTTCAAACAAAGGCCATAAGGAGAGACAAATAAGGACACTAAATAATACTAAAGGGATCAAACCAATTAGAGAATATAACCCTTCTAAGTATATATGCACCCAACATAGGAGCATCTCAGTATATAAAAAAGTCTTGGTGGATATAAAGGGAGAGATTGACAGTAACACAGTCATAGCAGGGGATTTTAGCACCTCCTTCACATCAGTGGATAGATCTTCCAGACAAAATATCAACAAGGCAAGTGTGGCCACAAAAACTCATTAGACCTCATGGATTTAATTACAATGCATGTCAGGGCAGCTGAATATACATTCTTTACAACTGCACTTTGGGCATTCTCTAGAATAGGTCACATGTTAGAATATAAAACAAGTCCTAATAATACCAAAAAGATTGAAATCATAACAAGCATCTTCTGAACCACAGCGGTATGAAACTAGGAATCAAGTACAATAACCTGCCCCCCCACCCCCCAAAAACCCACAAACAGATGGAGGCTAAATAATACTTAGGAATAGCAACAAAATGGAAAGGGAACCAACCATATGAAAAAACGTATTTGTCAATGATACCTCGGCCAAGGGTTTAGTCTCCAAAATATAAAAGGAACTCACATGACTCCACACCAGGAGGATGAACAGTAAAATTAAAAATAAGAAAAGAACCTGAGCAGACACTTCTCCAAGGAGAGCCCATAGAACCATGAAAAAATGGTGAACATCACTAGTCATCAGAGACATGCAAATTGAAATCACAATGAGATATGACTTCACATCAGTCAGAATGGCCATCATAAACAAATCAAGAAACAACAGGTGCTGGTGATGTTGTGGAAAAAGGGAACCCTAGTATATTGTTGGTGGGAAAACAAAGTGCTACATCCACTGTGAAAAATAGTATGGAATTTCCTCAAAAAACTGAAGATGGAACTGCCTTTCTATCCAATGGGGATTATATCCTAGAATCCTGAAGCACCAATGCAAAAGAACCTATGCACCCCAATGTTCATAGCAGCATTATTTATAATAGCCAAGTGCTGGGAGCAGCCTAAGTGCCCATCAGTAAATGAGTGGATCAAAAAACTGTGGTACATTTACACAATGGAATACCATACAGCAGAAAGAAAGAAGGAATGCCTACCTTTTGCCACAGTGTGGATGGAACTGTAAAGTATTATGCTAAGTGAAATAAGTCAGGCAGTGAAAGACAAATACCTTATGATGTCACCTATAAGTGGACTTAATAAACAAAACAAAGAAATGGTCAAAATAGAACCAGAGATAAGGAAATGTAGAACAATCTGACAGTGACCAGAGGGGAGGGAGGATGGGGATAAGAAGGGAAAGAAGGGGAAGGGACAACCCAAGGAACAGGAATAGAGGATACATGGGCATGGACAGTGGGGTGGGAATTGACTGTGAGAGTGGGGCAGGGGAGAGCAGTGGGTTAAAAGGCGTGACAACTGTAACTAAACTACAAAAAAGTGATGAACAAAGAAAATAACATGTTAGTCAACACTGAATAGATCAACAACAAGATCAAGAAAGAAGTCAAAATTTGCCTCGAGACAAACATAAACAAACACAAAACAACCCCCAATCTATGGGCCACAGCAAAAGCAGCCCCAAGAGGGAAATTCACAGCAGTACAGGACTACCTCAAGAAGCAAGAAAAATCTCATATAAACAATCGAATCTTATATCTAAACTAGGAAAAAAATAAAAAAGCCCAAAGTGAGTACAAGGAAGGAAATAATAAAGATCAGAAGTAAATTAAATAGAATCAATATTAACAATACAAAAGATCAATGAAACCAACAGCTGATTCTTTGAAAAGATAAACACGACTGATGAACATTTAATCAGATTCATTAAGAAAAAAACCAGAGGTCCCACCAAAATAAAATCATAAAAGAAAGAGAAGTAACAATTGATGGTACAGAAATACAAAGCATGTTAGTGAGAACATATTACGAACAATTACATGCCAAAAAATTGGACAATCTGGCTGAAATGGATAAATTCCTTCAAACAATCCTCCAAAGCTGAATCAGGAAGAATCAGAAAATCTGACTATACCAATTACAACTAATGAAATCAAAGGAGTAATAAAAAAAAAACTCACAGCAAACATAAGTCCTGGACCAGATGGCTTCACAGGCAAATTTTCTCAAACATTTAAACAACTAATTATTCTTCTAAAACTATTCCAAAAAATTCAGGACAAGGGAAGACTCTCAAGCTCATTTAACCATGATAGCATTATCCTAACTTTAAAACCAGGTAACACCACAAACAGAAAGAAAATAATAAGTCAATGTCCCTGATTAACATAGACATGAAAATCTTCAACAAAATATTAGCAAATGGGATCCAGAAATACATTAAAAAGATCATACACTATGATCAACCGGGATATAGTCTGGGGATCCATGGCTGGTACAATATTTGTAAATCAATAAACATGATACAGCACATAAACAAAATGAAGGATAAAAAGCACATTGTCGCATCACTAGATGCAGAAAAAAGCATTAATAAAGTCCAGGTCCCATTTATGGTAAAAAAAGAAAACAAAACCAAAACTCTCAGCAAAGTGAGGATAGATGGAACATACCTCAGCATAATAAAGGCCATAAAAGACAAACCCACAGTTAACATGATACTCAGTGGGCAAAAGCTAGAAGCGTTTCCCTTAAGATCAGGAACAAGACAGAGATGTTTGCTTTTGCCTCTTAATCAACACAGTACTAGTAGTTCTGGCCACAGCAATCAGACAAGAAGAAGAAATAAAAGACATCCTAACTGTAAAAAAAGAACTAAAGCTTTCATTATTTGCAGATGGCGTGATACTATTATACAGAGAACCCTAAACATTCTACCAAGAAACTAATAGAACCATAAAAGGAATTCAGTAAAGTAGCAGGATACAAAGTAAATATTCAGAAATTGGTTGCATTGTTTATACACCAATGATGAACTGTCAGAAAGGGAAACTAAGAAAATAATCCCATTTACAACTGCATCAAAAAGTAAAATACCTAGGAATAAATTTAATTGAGGGTGTAAAAACCTGCACTCAGGAAATTGTAAGACACCAAAGAAAGAAACTGAATAAGATACAAATAAGTGGAAGCATATACTGTGTTCATGGGTAGGAAGAATCTTCATCAAAATGTCCATATTACCCAGACCAATCTACAGATTAAATGTAATTCCTATCAAGATACCAAAGGTGTATTTCACAGAACTAGAACAAATATTCCAAATACTTACGTGGAACCACAAAAAGCCCCAGATAGCCATAGCAACTATCTTGAGAAATACGAACAAAGTTGGAGGACTCAGGCTACCTGATATCAAACTAGACCACAAGGCCATAGTAACCAAAACAGCATAGTTCTGGCAGAAAAACAGGCAAATGAGGTTGTCCAGAAGGTATCCAGCCATGCAGTATGAAAAACAAGAGACATTCATTGAAGAAGATACAAGAAACATTACACATAGGACAATGACACCACAGCCCTCAGACAATAACAACTCAAAGTAGATACCTTGGGGATTCACACCGTCCTCCCATTCATCATCACCTGCCCAGTCATATTTTGAGACTCATGCACTGTTGGTGGGAATGCAGATTAGTGCACCCTCTGTGGAAAGCAGTATGGAGTTATCTCAAAAAGTTAAATGTGGGATTGTGTAATGACCTAACAATTCTACTTCTGGGAATATATCCAAAGAAACCCAAAACTCTAATTTTAAAGAATAGATGCACCCCAATGTTCATTGCAGCATTACTTGCAATACTCAAGATTATGAAGCAGCCCAAGTGTCCATCAGTAGATGACTAGATAGACAACAGAATACTACTCAGCTGTGAAAAAAGAAAGAAATCTTGCCCTTTTGGACAGCACGCATGTACCTGGAGACTATTATGCTCTATGAACTAAGACAGGCAGAGAAAGACTAGTACCATATGATTTCACTCATATGAGGAAACTAATGAACAAAATAAAGCAACAAAACATGAGCAGGCTCAGAGAGAACAGACTGACAGCTATTGGAGTGGAGGGGGTGGTGGGACTGGGTGAAGGGATTAAGCAAGCAAACAAGCTAACAACTCATAGACACAGACAACAGCAGCCTGGTGATCACCAGAGGGGAAGTGGGATGAGGGAGGTTGAAGAGGGTAAATACGAGGTATAAATGGTCGAAGGAGGCATAAGTTGGGGTAGTGAACACACAATACAATATCCAGATACTATATTCTAGAGTTGTACACCTGAAACCTATACAATTTTATGAACTAATGTCACCCCAATGAATTCAATTAAGAAAAAAAAGGAGTCAAGAGTGGTTACCTGTGGGGATTTAAAAAAGAAGGGAAAATGAACAATTGCTATCTCTTCTGAGCCATTTTAGCCAAGTACATATAATTAACAACACTAAAATGGTGATATTAAGTTATTTTACAAGTAACTCAGGCTGCTCTGTGGAAGACCAAATGTACAAATAGGAAAATCAGTTGTGCCACTTGGCACTGTTAAGATAAAGTGGACATGTGACAGGAATTAGGAGGTAAGACCAACAGGAGTGGGTCATGGGTGAACACATGAGGATAAGTTAGGGTCCTGAGTGCAGACCTGGTGCTCAGGGTCAGACCTTAGGTCTAACCAGTTTCAGAGAATTAGGCAGACTGCTTTGGGTGGGAAGGAAAAACCGTAGGTCAGGAACCAATTGGGACCAGCGGTCACAACTGAGATGCTCAAGTCTCAAAGTCAACTAGAGGACAGGAGCTGCTAGAAGTACACATTCTGGCATCAGTCTGACTTGAGTTTTAAACCTGGATTGAATTATACCACTTGAATATATTAGAGAAGTATCTTGTACTAAGACTCAGGATACCCTGTAATATTAGGATGATGGGAACTCTTAGCTCGCCAAATCATGTGAGGGTCACATGAGAGTGTGTATACAAAGTGTTAAACAAGCGCTTGGTAAAGAGTAAATCCTGAGTGAAAGCTGGTTAGTATTACCAGTAGAACTTCCATCGAGTGGTGTGTCAGCAGGGTGAGACAGAACTTTCTGAAACAAGGGTGAGCAAGAGAATTAGCTGAGTCTTCAAGTTGAAGACAGCTGTTTCACCTTCATACATCTACTCCTATGAGCCACAAGTCATCAGTTGTCATCCCTTTGAGGCATGTGGACTAACTCTGACCTGGAAGTCATTCAGACCTCTTTTTACTTTATAGTTCTCTATCTACAACTTTAAAGGCACACATACGTGCGCACACACACACACATGCACACACACACACACATTTCACTTTTTGCTAGAAAAAATATACATGTTGTAAATAATTGTGTTATTTAAATTTCAGCTTTTTGTGCATTCCATCCAAGGATCCCCAAGGCATGTAAAGGAGTGTCTTACACATATCATGACAAAACACATGAAATACATACACATTGAGGGAATAAAGCTAAGGTGATCATTTTATATTAAAGTTTTATATTCCTTAACTTAAAATATCAAAGTACAGTTACAACCAGTATTTAGCTTGAACTAATTCATTATTTATACTCTCAATAATTATCAACTGAAAGTACCAAAACCTAGGTATTAAGAAAAAATCAGTAGTTCCAAATTAACAGACCCTTTAAAGATAAATTGTGTTCATGTGAAGTGAACTGCTTGCTCGACACCCACTTGAGAATGTGATAATGACCCCTGGTGCTTTGGAATTCACATTTGAGTCTCTACAATCTTCAGAGATTTATCCCCAAAGGCAAACAATAATAAAAGTCACCATTGCTGCTATATAACAACAATGACTTATCTGTAAGTTCAATGAATTTCATATCAAGAGGTAAGACTTTGGCTTTTATGGGTAATCTATGATTTCCACTTATTCTGTGAAGTTGCACTCATAACACACAGTGGAAAAACAAGACAGATGTAATCTGGCAGTAAGCTAGCAAGTAACCTTAACTGAATTAACCTAAATTTCTACAGTCCAGTAGTGGGTATAAACTAATATAATTCAGGGTACCAGGATCACTCATTTATCCACCCGTAAGACCAAGAGTCATAAGATCTTTCAAACTATCTAACCTTGGCACTGAACCATAATGCTAATAAATTCAAAAGCTTGAGATACTTTGGGGGCTTACTGTTTGTAAATATCCAAATCCTTTATTTATTGTTTTTGAATTCTTTAGCTTACAGACAACAAGATACTTTTCACGAAGTCAAGACTATAAAGCCAGAAAACTTGGAGGTGAGGTTCAACTTGGTCACGGGTTAGGTAAACCTGGGTAAAATGAACTTTTTAGGCTGTAGCTTTATTCAGCTGCATTATTGTGCTAAAACTAAATTTATTTCATTCTGTAATACTCTAACTAAAAAACATTGATATATTAGGAAATGATTTGATTTCTTTAAATAAATTTATATACTATTCAGGATAGATATTTTAAACTACTTGACATTAACAATATTTTAATTGCAATGTTAAAGATACATAATAAATTTACAACAGGTGTCTTCATTCATAATGCGAATTTAAAAATCCTTTGTATTTCCTCTGTGCTATAGTAAAAAATTGCATTTCTCCTTTCATGAAAACTTTACCCTTTGTGACAGCATGGATGGACCTGGAGAACATTATGGGAAGTGTAATAAGTCAGTCAGAGAAAGACAAATACCATACAATTTCACTCATATGTGGAATCTAATGAATTAACACACAAAATAGAGACAGACTGATAGAGAGCAGGCCGACAGTTCTGGAAGACAGTGATTGGGGCTGGAGGGATTGAGCAAAAAAGAAAAAGAACTCATGGCCATGGACAACAGGGTGGTGATTATGGGGGTGGGTGGAGGTGTAAGAGGATATAAGTGGGGAAAATGGTAATGGAAAAAATACAATAAAAAAGGATAACTAAATGAAAAAAATTGTATTTCTCCTTTAAAAAAATGAACTTGTTTAACTGAGGAAAATTTAAACTTTCTCATTAACTACACACCTCCTTTATACATTAGCTGTAAAAATGGTAATTTGTTACCAATCCATTTCTGATTCAACTACATCATGAATATTATTCAATTTCATTTATAGTGTAGTTACAAAAGGAATGGACCAGATTCAAACTGCCTTGATTCATGACTTGATCCCACCCTTTGCTAGGTAAACTTGGTAAGTTACTTAACAATGGCAAATCAGTTACTTCATCTATAAATGTAAGTTCTCAGTATTATTTCTTGGAAATTAATATCTAAAACTTTTACCCTGTGCTTAGCAGTTAGTAACTTTTCAATAAATGTTAGCTATTACCACATCTCCATTATGTAATCCTATTTTTATGCATGTATCTTTTGTGTTATACTGACATTTCCTATTTGCTATTCTCATAAGTCTTATATTTTTAGTGCTTAGATTTCAAGCCACTTTAAGTACATTTTATAAATTGATAATATAAAGAGAAAAAGTAATATACTATTTGAAGAAGGTTCTCTAGTGTTGCTGATTAAAAACAGTTTATTTTTTATCTTTACTACATATTTTACCATTACCATTTAGTCCCTTTATACCCCTGCCCCCAGCAATCACCACACTGTTGTCCTTGTCCATGAGTCCTTTTTCTTTTCTGCTCAATCCCTCCACCCCTTAACCTACCCCCTCACTAGCTGTCAAAAATATACAAGATTCATTGCACATAGCTCTGGACTCTAAAAAGTGTCCAAACTTAGCTTGAGTAATTAATTTGTGTAGAATAACTTATGTGCATTAATGAAGACAAACCATTGAATTTGAACCTTTTTTATCGTTCACATTACTAGGGATATTCCCCATTTCCCCTCACCAATCCCTTGCCTCTCTCCACCCAGCCCTTGTCCCCACAACTCCCAGCTTTCATCACATTCTTGTCTGTGTCCATGGTATGTATACATGCGTATGTGTTCTTTGGCTGACCTCTTCCAGTCCTCCCCACCCGCCTTCCCTCTGAGATCTGTCAGTCTGTTCCATGTATCCATGTCTCTGGTTGTATTTTGTTCATCTGTTTATCTTGTTCATTAGATTTCACGTTTGAGAGTGGATACTAATGCAATGTTTCATCACAGGTTTATTTGGGTAGCAGAAACATTATCTCATGGATGCCCTGGGGCTCAGGAACCACACTGTAGTGACAGACTTCATTTTACTGGGCTTAACTCATGACCCAGTCCTTCGAGTCATCCTCTTCGTGATCATCCTGTGTATCTACCTGGTGACCATATCTGGCAATCTCAGCACAATCATTCTCATCAGAATCTCTTCTCAGCTCCATCATCCTATGTATTTTTTTCTGAGCCACTTGGCTTTTGCTGACATGTGCTTTTCAACTTCTGTCACACCCAATATGCTTGAAAACTTCCTGGTGGAGAGAAATCCAATCTCCTATCATGCATGTGGCATGCAGCTTGGTTCAACTGCTGTCTTTGGGACAGTCGAGTGCTTCCTTCTGGCTATGATGGCATATGACCGCTTTGTGGCAATCTGCAACCCACTGCTGTATTCTACCAAAATGTCCACACAAGTCTGTGTTCAGTTCCTCATAGTGGCTTACGTGGGTGGTTTTCTCAATGCTTCCTCCTTTATTATCTGCTTTTATTTTTTATTCTTTTGTGGACCAAATCAAATCAATCACTTTTTCTGTGATTTTGCTCCTCTAGTGGAACTCTCCTGTTCTGATAGCAGTATTCTTGTAGTTGTCCCCTCATTTACATCTGGCTCCATCATTGTGGTCACAGTGTTTGCCATACTTGTCTCCTACATCTACATCCTCATCACCATCCTGAAGATGAACTCCAATGAGGGGCGCCACAAGGCCTTCTCCACCTGCACTGCCCACCTCACAGCAGTCACCTTGTTCTATGGGACCATCACATTCATATATGTGATGCCCAAGTCCACCTTCTCAACTGACCAGAACAAGGTGGTGTCTGTATTCTACACAGTAGTGATTCCCATGCTGAACCCCATCATCTACAGCCTCCAGAACAAAGAAATTAAGGGGGCTCTGAAAAGAGTGCTTCGTAAAAAAACATTTTCTCAGTAAGATCTGTTATTTTGTGGGATTTGATATGATAATATTCCATAAATAAAATAACAAATGAAAATTGAGTATCTGTATTCAAAATATATTTATCTATATGGAATTAGCCAATATGGAGCTTTTGTGAGAATAGGAGATGAATTTTCTGGTATCAAATAATGTGGGTGGCTCTCATCCAATCAGTTGAGATGATTAAAAACAAAACTGAACAAATGGAGGTCCCTGATAAACACTGGTTCTGTCTCTCCTGGGTGTCTCACAACTCAACACTGTGCCATCAATTCTTCCTGGAATTTTTATTCTTCTGGACTGCATTTGAATTTTGGCAGTGCTACCTCCATGACTGTCTGAGTTAATTCCTTAAAACACTATTTCTCTATCACTCTATCATTCTATCTATCTCTTATTGGTTTTGTTTCTCTAGAGAATACTAATACAACTGTAACTAGTTTTTTTTTCTTCCTGCTCTTATTCTTTTCCCATCATTCTCCACACATCGATCATAACCATAAATCTAAATAGCTTAGTCCCTTTGTTAATATCCCCCAAAGAACTTAGAATAAAGGCAACAATTCTGAACATGGCTTACAAAGTCTTGCACATGGCCCATGTTTCTTTTTGCCTCTCACCACTTTTCCCTTGATCTCCGAACACTTGAACTCTAGGAATCAGTTGTGGTTTTCTTTAATTTCTTAAATACATCCATGTTCTTTACCACATCAGGACATTCTCATATGCAGTAACTCTAACTGAAATGCATTTTTCTCCTCACCTGTGTAATGCCTAATGAAACCATAGGCACTAACCTCAAGACTGTTTTCTATCCTCTGGAAAGTCTTCTTGAAATTGCACACCAAATTAAGTACACCTGTTATCCCTCTGTAGAAACCTGTATATTTTCTTCAGAAGACCCAATGCATGTTACAGTTGAACATTCAGTATTTGTCTTCTCCCCGATGTTGGAAGCTTCATAGAGACAACTACAGTGTCTTTCCTTTCTGCCCATGCATCTATGTTCACACAGTTCCTGCAACACAGTAAGCATAAATGCTTAGTTGAAATGAAACACTTAATAAAGGAATGAATGAATGAAGCTTTTCCTGTGTCATGAATGACTGGCTCTGGTAGCTTTGACTCCCAACCACTGATCTGTTGAATGTTTCATCCTGATTCAAGTGACTTGATGTCTGTGTCAGATTTTGTTATAACTCTGACAGGCAATTACACAAACCCATGCTTTCCACAATTATGCCCCTGTCTCCACACTAATGAAGTCATATTGTCAACTAGAATCACAGCATAGTTATTAAAAGCTTTGTAAAAACCATCTTTTGAATAAAGTTCCCATTGTGTCGTTGCCTGATTGGAGAGTTAGAAGATCTAGAAGTCAAATATTAGTAAGTTGTATTATGAAAAATCAAATAAGAGGATATAACCCTAAAAAATATTTATGCACCCAACATTAGAGCACCCAAATATATAAAGCAAATATTGACAGACATAAAAGTAGAGATCAACAGTAACACAGTCATAGAAGGACACTTTAACACCATTGGTATCAATGGATATATCACCCAGACAGAAAAATCAACAAGGAAAGAGCAATCTTAAATGACACATTAGATGGGATGAATTTAATTGGCGTTTTTTTAGGACATCTCATGTCATTGCTAAGAATACACATTCTTTTCCAGTGCACATGGTATATTTTCTTTAAAAATGTTTTATTTATTGTTAAATAGAGGGAAAGGGAGGGAGAGAAACATTGATGTGTGAGAGAAACATTGATCAGCTGTCTCTTGCATGCACCTCAACTGAGACTGGGTATGAAACTCAAGCCTGTGCCCTGACCAGGATTTGAACCAGTGATTTTATGCTTTGTAGGATGATGCCCAACCAACTGATCCACACTGGTCAGGGTGCACATGGTGTATTTTCCAGGATATACTGCATATTAAGCTATAAAACAAGTTTCAGTAAATTTAAGATTGAAATCATATCATGCACCTTCTCTGATCACAATGGAATGAAAACTAGAATTCACAAAAAGAAACCTGAGCAACATACACACATGCAGAGGCTAAGTAACATGCTACTACACAGTGAATGGATTAACCATGAGATCAAGGAAGAAATTCAAAAATACTTTGAGACAAATTAAAATAAAATCACAACAACCCAAAAATCTATGGGACAGAGACAAAGCAGTTCTAACAGCTTAATCCATAGTAATAAAGGTCTATCTCAAGAAAGAAGAAAAACCTCAAATCAACAATCTAAGCTTACAGCTAAAGGAACTAAAAAAAGAACAACAAAGTCCAAATTGAGTAGAAGGAAGGAAATAATAAAGTTTAGAGTGAAAATAAAAAAGATTGACTCTAAAATAACAATTGAAAAAATCAGTGAAACCAAGAGCTACTTTTTTGGGTAAACAAAATTGATAGAACTTTAGTCAGACTCATGAAAAAAAATATAAGGGTCAAATAAATAAAAACTGAAATAAAAGGGGATGAGTGACAACCAACACCAAAGAAACACAAAAATTATTTTTAAATTATCAACAATTATATCCCAACAAATTAGACAATCTGGAAGAAATAAATGAAATCCTAGAAACATACAATACCCCTAGGCTGCATCAGGTAAAAAACCAAAATCTGAATAGACCAATAACTACTCAAAAAGTAAAATCAGTAATTCAAAAACTCCAAACAAAGTCCTGAAGATGGCTTCATAGGTAAATTTTACCACATGTGTGAAGAAAAATTAATACCTATTTTCAAACTGTTCCAAAAACAGAATGGATGGATGGTTCCCTAATTCATTTTATGAGGCCAGCATTACCCTGATACCAAAAACAGACAAGTACATTATCAAAAAAATTATACACCAATATACCTGATAAACTTGAATGCAAAAATCCTGAACAAAATATCTGCAAATCAGATTCAGCAATACATTAAAGAGATCATATACCATGATTAAGTGGGATTTATTCTTGGGATGCAAGGTTGATTCAGTATCTACATATCAATTAATGTGATATACCACATAAACAAAACAAAAGAAAATCATATGATCCTATCAACAGATGCAGAAAAAGAATTTGAGAAAATGCAACATTCATGATAAGAACTCTCAACAAAGTGGGGATAAATAGAACATAGCTTTGTTATGTTTCATAAATGTAACATAATGAAGACCATATTTGACAAACCCACAGCTAACATTATATTCCACAGAAAAAACTGAAAGTATTTTTAGTTTAAGATCAAGGAACAACACAAGAATTTTCACTTTCACTGCTTTTACTCAACAAAATATTGGAACTCGTAGCCACAGCAATCAGACAAGAAAAAGAAATAAAAAGATCTGAACTGGGACAGAAGAAGGGCAATAGTCATTATTTACAGATGACATGAAACTATATACAGAGAACCTTAAAGAATCTATTAATAAACTCTTAGAATTAGTAAATTCAGTTAAGTACCAGGATGCAAAATTAATATTCACAAGTCAGCTGAATTTTTATACACCAATAACAAATGATCATAATAACAAATTGAGAAAATTATCCCTTTCAAAATTTCATCAAGAAGAAAAAATATGTGGAAATAAATTTAACCAAGTAGGTATAATACCTACACTTGGAAAACTGTAAGATACGCATGAAAGAAATTAAAGATACAAATTAATGGAATAACATCCTGAGCTCATGGAAAAGAAGAATTAATATCATTACAATGCCCATAGTACCCAAAACAAGTTATACATTAAATAAAATTCCTATCAAAATACCAATGGCATTCTTTTTCACAGAACTACAAATAATCCTAAAATTTACCGAGAACCACAAAAAGCTCTAAATATCAAAGTAATCCTTTTTTAATTTTTATTTTAATTGTTTAAGTACAGTTTTCTGTCTTTTACTCCCATCCTAGTCCATCCACCCCAGTGCTCCCACCTGCCTCCCATTTCCACCTCCCTTAGTTTTGGTCCATGTGTCCTTTATATTTGTTCCTGTGACCCCTTCCCCTTTTCCCCTGAAATTCCCTCCCCTCTCCCCTCTGGTTACTGTCAGCCTGGTTCCTATTTCAATGTCTTTGGTTATAATTTGCTTGATTGTTTGTTTTGTTGTTTAGGTTCCTGTTAAAGGTGAGATCATATGGTATTTATCTTTCACCACCTGGATTATTTTGCTTAGCATAATGCTTTCCAGTTCCATCCATGCTGTGGCAAAGGGTAGAAGCTCCTTCTTTCTTTCTGCTGCATAGAATTCCATTGTGTAAATGTACCATAGTTTTTGATCCACTCATTTACTGATGGGCACCTAGGTTGCTTCCAGCACTTGGCTATTGTAAATTGTGCTGCTATGAACATTGGGGTGCATAGGTTCTTTTGGAATGGTGTTTCAGGGTTCTTGGAATATAATCCCAGCAGTGCAATTGCTGAGTCAAAAGGCAGTTCCATTTTTAGTTCTCTGAGAAAATTCTACGCTGTTTTCCATAGTGGTTATACCAGTCTGCAATCCCACCAACAATGTACTAGGGTCCTCTTTTCTCCACATCCGCTACAACACTTGTTGTTTTTTGTTTGTTTTTGATGTCCATTCTGACTGGTGTGAAGTGATATCTCATTGTAGGTTTAATTTGCATTTCTGTGATGGCTAGTGATATTGAGCATTTTTTCATGTGTTTGGATCCTCTGTGTGTCCTCTTTGCAGAAGTGTCTGTTCAAGTCCTTTGCCCATTTTTAATTGGGTTGCTTGTTTTTCTTAGAGTGGAGTCGTGTAAGTTCTTTGTATATTTTGGAGATTAAACCCTTGTCTGAGGCACCATTGGTAAACATGTTTTCCCATATAGTTGGGTCTCTTATTATTTTAATGCTGTTTTCTTTAGCTGTGCAGAGGCTTTTTATTTTGATGAGATCCCATTTGTTTATCCTGTCCTTTATATCCCTTGCTCTGGGGGAGACATATCAGTAAAAATGTTGCTGCGTGAGATATCTGAGATTTTCCTGCCTGTGCTCTCCTCTAGGATTTTAATGGTGTCACAGCTTATATTTAAGTCTTTTATCCATCTTGAATTTATTTTTGTGTATGGTGTAAGTTGGTGCTCGAGCTTCATTTTTTTGCACGTAGCTGTCCAGTTCTCCCAACACCATTTGTTGAAGAGACTATTTTTACTCCATTTTATGGTGTTGCCCCCTTTCTCGAATATTAACTGACTGTAGTGACTTGGGTTTATTTCTGGGCTCTCTGTTCTGTTCCATTGGTCTATGTGCCTGTTTTTATGCCAGTGCCAGGCTGTTTTGATGACATTGGCCTTGTAATACACTTTGGTATCAGGTATTGTGATCCCTCCTACTTTGTTTTTCTTCCTCAAAATTGCAGCTGCTACTCGGGGTTGTTTATGGTTCCATATAAACTTTTGAAGTGTTTGTTCTATGTCTGTGAAATATGCCATTGGTACTTTGATAGGTATTGCATTGAATCTGTATATTGCTTTGGGTAATATGGACATTTTGATGATGTTAATTCTTCCAACCCATGAACACGGTATATGTTTCCATTTGTTTGTGTCTTCCTTGATTTCATTCTTCAGTGTTGTGTAGTTTTTTGCATACACGTCTTTTATATCCTTCGTTAGGTTATTCCTAGGTATTTTATATTTCTTTTTGCTATATATAATGGGATTCTTTCTTGATTTCTGCTTCTGCTGTTTCATTGTTGGTATACAAAAATGCCTTTGATTTCTTGATATTGACTTTGTATCCCGCTGTTTTGCCAAATTCATTTATTAGGTTGAGCAGTTTTGGGGTAGAGTCTATAGGATTTTCCATGTACACTATCATATCATCTGCAAACAGTGACTGTTTTGTTTCCTCCTTTCCAATTTGGATGCCTTTTATTTCCTTTTCTTGTCTGATTTCTGTGGCTAAAACTTCCAATAGTATATTGAATAGAAGTGGTGAAAGTGGAAAACCTTGTCTTGTTCCTGATCTTAGTGGAAAAGCTTTTAGTTTTTGTCCATTGAGTATGATGTTGGCTGTAGATCTCTCATATATGGCCTTCGTTATGTTGAGGAATGCTCCCTCAATTCCCACTTTGCTGAGTGTTTTGATCATAAATGAGTGCTGTACCTTGTCAAATGCTTTTTCTGCATCTATTGATATGATCATGTGATTTTTGTCTTTGCTTTTGTTTATGTGATGTATTACATTTACTGATTTGCAAATATTGAACCATCCTTGCATCCCTGGGATGAATCCCACTTGGTCATGGTGTATGATCTTTTTAATGTATTGCTGGATGCGGTTTGCCAATATTTTGTTGAGGATTTTAGCGTCTATGTTCATCAGTGATATTGGCCTGAAGTTTTCTTTCTTTGTTGTGTCTTTATCTAGTTTTGGGATTAGGATGATGCTGGCTTCATATAAGGCATTTGGGAGTCTTCTATCACTTTAGATGTTTTGGAATAGTCTGTGAAGGATAGGGTTTAGTTCTTGCTTAAATGCTCTGTAGAATTCTCCCGTGAAACCATCTGGTCCAGGGCTTTTGTGTGTCAGTTTTTTTTTATTATTATTATTGCTTCAATTTTATCTGCTGTTATTTGTCTGTTCAGGCCTTCTGCTGCTTCTTCATTTAGTTTTGGAAGATTATATTTTTCTAGAAAGTTGTCCATTTCACCTAGGTTTTCAAATTTCTTGGCATATAGATTCTCAGAGTAATTTCTTGCAAACCTTTGTATTTCTGTGGTGTCCATTGTAATCTTTCCTCTTTCATTTCTGATTGTGGTTATTTGGTTCCTCTCTCTTTTCTTCTTGATGAGCCTGCTAAAGGCTTGTCGATTTTGTTTATCTTTTAAAAAAACCAGCTCTTGGATTCATTGATCCTTAGTATTGTGCTTTTGGTCTCTATGTCATTTAATTCTGGTCTGATCTTGGTTATTTCCTTCTTTCTACTAGCTCTGGGCTCTGTTTGTTTTTGTTCCTCAAGTTCTTGTAGGCGTAGGGTTAGGTTGTTTGCCTGAAAATTTTCTATATTTTTTAGGTATACCTGTATTGCTATGAACTTCCTACTCAGGACTGCCTTTGCTGTATCCCATAAATTTTGGGTTGTCATAAGTTCATTTTCATTTGTTTCCAGAAGCTTTTTGATTTCTTCCTTGATTTCATTCTTGACCCATTCATTGTTTAATAGCATACTATTCAGTCTCCATGATTTTGAGTGTTTTGGGTTTTTTTCCTTGGGGTTGGTTTCTAGTTTCAGTCCCTTGTGGTCAGAGAAAATGCTTGGTATGATTTCAATTTTCTTGCATTTGTTGAGGCTTGTTTTGTGCCCTATCATGTGGTCTATCTTTGAAGATGTTCCATGTGAATTTGATAAGAATGTGTATTTAGCTTCTTTCGGATGCAGGGCTATATATATATCAGTTAAGTCTATTTTATCTAAGGCATTGTTCAATGCCACAATATCTTTGTTGATATTTTGTTTGGAAGATCTTTCCATTTTTGATAGTGTAGTGTTAAAATCCCCCACTATAATTGTGTTGCTATCAATGTTGTTCTTAAAGTTCTCAAAGATTTTCTTTATGTATTTGGGTGCTCCTATGTTGGGTGCATATATATTTGCAATGTTTATGTCTTCTTGGTGAAGTCTTCCCTTGAGTATTATGAAGTGACCTTCTGGGTCTCTCTTTATGGCTCTTTTTTTTAAAGTCTATTTTGTCTGAAATGAGTATTGCTACCCCTGGTATTGTTTCCTGTCCATTTGCTTGGAAAATTTGTTTCCAGCCCTTCACTTTCAGTATGAGTATGTCTTTTGTCCTCAGGTGGGTCTCTTGTAGGCAGCAT
>PVKM010017370.1:0-25956 GCA_004027735.1 Carollia perspicillata
CTCTCCATGGCAACCAAACCATGCAGCGAGGGGAAGGGCTGGGGTCCTGCAAGTTAACAATTAGAACCAAAAAATAAAGTAAATGTCCTAGGACCTGCAAGTTGCAGAGCTTGAAAGGACATTTTGGTCACATATTTAATGTTGAGTAGAAATAATTACAGTGTTACATTTTCCACATTATTCTGGGAGTAAATTATTTATTGCTCCTACTTCTTTTGATTACCATTGTACCTATGGGCAGAACTTGTACATTGGGGACTATGGTCACAATTTCCAAGACAAAAGCTAAAAACCACTACGACAATAATATGTCACTTCAGGTAGTGAATAGTAGTCAGGGAGATATCCTCTGGATGACAAAAGGCTGGAAATTTCAAATCATAGTGGGAATGGGCAATTCAACATAATACATAAAATTGGCATTTCTTTCCAGAAAACCCAGATGGTAGAGACAAGGAATTAGCAGCTTTATTTTCTTAGCTTTGGATAACTGAGACAAAAAAAAATCAACAGTGTATTTGTTTTTACCAAAATGTAATTCTAGTCACAAAGGGTGCTGTTAATTAAATCTAATTAATGATACTCAGAGGGCTATACATTTCTAACTGGGAATTCAAGATGGCACACTAACCACACAGGTTATACGGATGCACAGAGCATCATGAAGCTTAACAAAGCTTCAAGGGCCATATCATTGAATGCCCTCATTGTGCAGATGTGGAAATCGAGGCAGGAGAAGTTGTATTCTCTTACATGAGTCACCCTAGGAATGGGTGCCGGAGGCTGGAATAGAACCAGCACCATTGAATTGCAGTCTGTGGTGCTTCTCACCCTGCCACAGTCTTCAAGGATACTTATCTGGATACTGACTTCCCTCTGCTGACAGCCTTGTCCTTGGCTACTTTTTGTAGCTTCTGGCTGCTTATCATTGCCTTCAGCTTTTTCTAGCTGCTTGTCAGAGGCTAAGCTTTGATTGCCTCCTTAACACACAGTCAATTGTACTTGAAAGTCTAAGCTTGGCAGGGTACTCCATTTCTCAGTGTTCTCAGACATCGTGAGTTCTCGTCCTTAGAGGATCTCCAATTCAAAATGAGTCCCTTTAATTGCAAACTTTTATTTCCTTAGACTCATTTACGTATCTCAGACTTAGTTTAAACACATTCTGGCAAAACAGATGAACAAACAAAACATGAATAAGGCTTTAAATAAAAGCCCACTTGTTATTCTCACATACGACTAATATGCTTGTTACTAGGTAGGATCTACATGAGTTTTCAGATACATTATGGAAGAAAGCATGGCATACATGGGGAATATAAGATTTTGAAATCAAGATGTTAATTCAAATCCCAGATGGACCACTAGGTCTGAGCTCTGGGCCGCAGTGTCAGTAACCTGGGAAATGTTTTCCCCTACAACAAGGTAAGCTGATGGACTTATTTATGATGTTAATTTTCTGTGGGTTCATCAAGACAGAATGAGAGGATGAGAGGAAGGAGTGATGGGCAGAAAAAAATATTGACCTGACACTGTGGTTTCCATCTTTTTTCCTTTCCTGAAACTCCTAGGGTCATGGGGAACAGCAGAAATGCTAGTAGCCAGTGTGAAAAACGGGGGGGTGTTCTTCAAGGTGACAGTGGTCATAAACCAATGGTCTTTGGAATCCTGCTGCTTCATCTTTGGGGATTTGTCATATTCTTCACTGCTCTCATTGAGCCAGATGCAAAACTCGGTCCCAGTGACTGCTCTAGGAATGTAAATCTGGAACCAGAAGGGGTTACCAGTAGGTGCTGGATTAGTAGATAATATTGAGTGCTATAGTTCTTGGAGAAATACAGCTGAGAAAAGAGTGGCCGTGGGAGCCCACCTTCCACCAGAAGGATCTCCTACTTTCCAGTATGTACACAACTGTATCCATCTGGAAAAAGAATACAGTCGAGAGTGGCTGGAATGGCTAATAGCTGCTATTATCTCCCTTTCAAATTTTTCATGATCTTAAATGATGTCTATAAATGCTCCAAGTTGTTTATATTTTGGCACACGTACTCTACTTCCTACCTACTAGTAATTTATTTAAAGTATATTTGATAAATACCTAAGACATGCTAGGACATCCATACCATTCACATAGCTGACAATGGTGTTTCTAATTACTGTCATTCCTTATACGCTTTTGTCGTCATCACCTAACCTCTGCCCTACCTGTTCAGCTCCACTGATGAACACTTTCTTTTTTCAGACTGTGATTTTGTTCTCAGCCCTGGGTCCCACTTCTTTGTTCAGTTCTACCTAAAGGTCTTGATTTCAGCTGGAGCCTGAACTGTCCCTGCTTATCCAGTGAAGGAGCGATTTTATTATAACTCTGTGTAGAGACATGCACCAAATACATTAGATATTTCTGTGACCGTTGGCTCTGACATGTATTCAGAGCAACTCAGGAATATTGTTTTCTCCTTCCCCATCATAAAACAAACCTCAGCCCTCTAAATTTTCTCTTAATATCTTATTCTGGAACCCCTACCCCTGCTCATAAGCAGGAAATAGAGCAAGAACAACCACCACAATGTGAACAGCTATGCACTTTAAAGAGTTCTATTAAAGCGTAACTTGTCTAAAAAGGTAAAACTATCTTCCAGTCTAAAATAGTCCCCTTTGGAGAAGCTGCTTCTTCCAGTTTAGGAGTCATAATTTGGTAAACTCAATTTTTTTTTAACATCTCAGCCTTTCAAGAGCTTTCCCTCTCTCCCTTTCTTGTGTCATCAGAGTACAGGGGAAACTCTACCTGACTACACATTGTTGGTGGTTGCAGGGGAGGGGGCCCTGGGTCCCTGTGTTGACACCATTGATGGCCTTTGGTTGAGGCATAGCATATTCCAACTCAGTGCTTGGGTGTTGATGTCTATGACAAGGTTACACTCACCATGCTGCTGCCTGGCTCCTTGCCCCAACCTCATCAGATGCTACTGACCCTATGTGACCCAGGGACCCCACCTCCGTCCTGGTTTTGAGCTGTCTAGACCTCAGCCCCTTGCCCTATGCCACAGTGATCCCTTCATAGGCACATTGGTTCTCAAATGTTCAGCTACGTTTGGCATCCGTTATACAGTCATGTGAGGATTTCTGAATCTTTCCCATGCTATGAGCAGCACGGAAAGAGGGAAACAATAATTCTGGACCAGAATCTAGACACCTCACTCTAGAATAATGCTCTACTGTTCTTGCAACACATTGGACATGAAGGAGGGCATGTGGAATGACAACTTTGAAGCTCTCGGATTCTCCTTCAAGCTGCATGGGGTTATTGTTGTTGAGTTTCTATCAGCTCAAAGTTTCTATTGTCTGGTATCTATTGTCCTTCCCAGCCCATGTTCAAGGAATTAGGACACTGAGTTCCAGAGAATCAACAACCTTATCCTGATCTAATCACCTTGGAATTTCTTTCTAAAATCATGTCCTCCTTCTAGGGGCCAGAGGGATTTTTCTTCCTTCCTCTGTGATAAGGTCTGTGCCTCCATCAAATTCTCTTTTCTATAGACTCAGACTCTGTGCTCTGACTTCCAAATGTTTCTCTTGATACATAAAAGTAAGGCTTCAAAATTTAGTAAAACATTTTGTCTTTAAACGAAGTCTGGACTTTCAAGACTATTATCATACTATGGACTCAAGAAAATATTTTTTGAAGTTTACAGCTAAACAACCACTTCTGGATTCTAGGCAGTATCTGACTTTCCTCAGAAATGAGGAAGCCATTGAATCAGAAGCTAGAGGCAACATGATTTATGGGGATGGAAGAATCATTGTTTTAAACATCTCAAAATAGAATGCTCTTTACAAGAGCAAGGATCTTGTTTCATTTCTGCATGCTTAGTGCCTAGCTCAGCATGTGCTACAGAGTAGGCACTCAATAAGTGTGCCTTGGATGAAACGGTAGTCCCATTAGCTCTTATTGAGGTCACACTTTATAGCATGCCCCTGGGGATTCTGGTTCATACAAAATCAACTGGAGGGTGATTGAATGAATCAATGAATGAATGAAGCATGTTTGTGCTGGACCTGATGGATGTGTCTCCCCATATTTACTCAGTTCTACCCCACCTAACCCCATGGGCCTAGGCTGCTGTCACCTCACTTCTAACACAATGATTCTTCATGTGAGTTATTTGGATAAACAGTGTTCTTAGCATCACCTCAGAGTTTGTAATAAATGCAAAATGTTATGCTTTATTCCAGACCTGCTGAATCAAAAACTCTGAACTGAGGCCCAGCAATATTTGTTTTAATAAGCCCTCTAGGTGACTTCTTCGTGTGCTAAAATTTGAGCACTACTTCTCTAATGCCTCTGCCTAGCCCAGCCTCCCCCAGGGATGAGGGCTGGGATGCATTATGGCCTCCACTGGGCCTATCTGAAAGAAGCCCCAGCTCTCCCACACCCAGATTCCGTTGGACCAGGTGCTCAGAGATTCCAACTTTCCAGAAAGAACAGGCAACACAAACCAGAAGTGCCCACAGAGTTAATGCCTCATACAAACATATTGAGGCGAGGATGAACTTTTGTGAAAACTCCAGCCAATGAGCTCGAGCTTCCTGTGTTTGCAGTTGAGATGAATTGAAGGCTCTAAGAGGGTGAACATATGGCCTGAGACCCACATCATGGTTTAGATCCCAATAAGACATCATTCTCTAATGGGGTCTGTGTATCTGGCCTTCTACCCTTGATGACTGAGTCTTACTGCTTTTGTCAGTTAAGTGAATAAAATCCTGAAATATGTCATTAACATCTTAAATCCAGACTTCCTAAAGACAGTAAGAAGGCTTTGAATATCTAAAATTGTATATAGAAGATATAAGGGAAAGTTCTCCTAGCAGTTCAAGGAAGTGTGATTGTAAATTACATACAACAAATCCACCCCCAGGCCCCACACCAAACAGTATGGTTCTGGTGTTAAATGTTTAGTGCATTTTTTCATTTAAGGACTGGTGAAAACCTTAGGGAAATAACTTTGCCCTGCCACTGTTTCTCTCTTGTTCTGGTTTTTAGTCATTCAGTGAGTCCCTTCTAAGTCCCATCTGTTCCAAGTCCCACGATGTCCATGTTTGAATGGTTTCCTTCTTCATCCTAATTGCAGAGATGTTCCAGTGCTTTGTCAGTGGTGTTCAGAGTTCATGCCAATAATACGTTGCAGCTTCATCAACTGTATGTGCCTAGCTTTCTCCTCTGATTAATACCTACTGTACGTTTCAACTCATTTCTGGAACTTAAGGGAATTTGCTTTTCTAATGATTGCTGTCTGTTCCTCTGAGGCCTTTTCTCTCTGAGGGTTTTCTCATAGCTTGCTCATTCTCTTTGTTCTGAATGCTTGCATCTCTGAAATCTGTCCCTTTGTGTTATAAATGGCAGTGGTTATTCCTCTGATAGAAAGTGTTTTTTAATCTGACATGATTTTGAAAGGGCTCCTCTCTGCCTCCTACTCCCCAATAGAAATCATGTTCTGATCATTCTTATGTTATCGTCAAATATCTCCCATCTCATGTCACCATATAAAGCATTTTTTGTCTAACTATGCTTATGTATGGCGATTAAAATCACCAGGGGAGTAATTTCATAGGTAATGCAGGAAGCCATTTGCTGAAAACAGAGCTGTGAAGAGGATTATAGACCTTTAGTGGGAAAAATAGTAGGTTTGGGTAGCAAGTCAAGGAGTCAGTGTGCACTTGCCTGGAAGATCTTTAGAAATTAAGACCAAGACAGTGGAGATCAGATGGTCTGGAGGATGACATAGAGACTGCTGAAGGTCACAGTGATGGAGCTGGTGCTTTTAGAACCAGGATTTTGGAGAAGTAAGAACAGTGAAGAGATCAGTTAGGTAAAAGAGTTGACTTAGTAGAGGCCAAGTGAGGACTATGCGTGAGTTCATATTACTATAAACATCTTCAAAACCCTTTGATTCCCCTTTGTACTAAGTAGAGGCTCTCAAACTTGAGCAAATCACTTTTGTTGAAAGTTCCTGGTCTGTGCCACAGAGATTCTGATTATTTCTAGGGTCAGGCCCAGGAATCTTATCTTTATCTAGTAACCCAAAAAGATTTCCCACATTTTCAGAATGTTGCCCTTCAGGGCAAAGGCTCAATTCCTGACCACATAAATGAGTGTTCTTTAAGATTTTTCAAGGCTGTTCAAGCATTTGTTATGCTCTGCCATAATTTTAATACCACTGAGATTGAACCTTTATTTTATATAACATTGTGTTACACAACATTATTATAGAGTTTTAGGAATATAAGAACAGCCACTTATTTATGTTTTTGTCTTCTTTTACAGACACTGAGCAATTTAAAGATAGGAACTGTCTCTTGTCTCTGATCTCCCAATGCTTAGCACAGTGGTCAGTATTGAATAAGTACTCAAAAATCAGTTCTGATATATCTATGAATGCAAACAAATGAAAGTTATTTCCCTCTCCTTGGTGGACCAGTTTTAACTGATATTAAAAGATCAACTTCTCACCCTTCCATCAAATTACACTATATTGTCACCACTGCTTTCTGTTCTTGTGATGTTGTCTGGCTTTAGTATTAGGACAATATTAGCTTCATAAATTAGGAGGTTCTCACCCCTCCTCTCTTTTCTGAGGTATTATTTTTCAGTTAAATATTTGATGCAGTTCATCAGTAAAGTCATCTGGGCCTTGAATTTTATTTTACTTTTTTTTATAGAAAGACTTTTCATTACTAATTCATTTTCTTAATATATAGTTCCATTTAAATATTATAGGTCTTCTTGAGTCAGTGTTAATAATTTGTTTCTTTCTAGGATGGGCCATGAGGTATGTCAACTTGGCTAGGCTATGATAGTCAAACACGAATATAGGTATTGCTGTGAAGGTATTTTGTAGATGTGATTATTATCTATGGTCAGTTCATTTTTAAAAATCTTCATCCAAGGGTATGCTTATTGATTTTAGAGAGAATGGAAGTGGGAGAGAGAGAGAAATTGATCAGTTGCCTCGAAGCCCTGATGGGGGATTGAACTCACAACCTTCTGGTGTATGGGATGATGCTCCAACCAACCAAGCCACCCAGCCAAAGCTGCAGCTTGAAAGTTTTGATAAAACATTGTTAAAACTTATTATAAGATAAAAGCATCTGATAAGGGGTTAATATCCAAAGTTGAAAAAGAACTTACAAAACTCACAACAAAAAATAACCCAGTTGAAAAATGGGCAAAAGACTTGAACAGGGACACTTCCAAAGAGGACATACAGATGGCCAATAGACATATGAAAAAATGATCGATGTCACTAATCAGCAGAGAAATGCAAATTAAAACCACAATGATTTATCATCTCACACCTGTCACAATGATTATCATCAATAAATCAACAAACAACACTGTTGTCAAGGATGTGGAGAAAGGGGAACCCTTTTGCACTGTCGGTGGGAATGCAGACTGGTGAAGCCACTGTGGAAAGCAGTATGGAGATACCTCAAAAAATTAAAAATGGATCTGTCTTTTGACTCAGTGATCTCACTTCTGGGAATGTATCCAAAGGAACTCAAAACACTAATTTGAAAGGACATAAGCACCTCTATATTCATTGCAGCATTATTTATAATTGCCAAGATGGGGAAGCACCCTAAGTGTCCATCAGTAGATGAGGGGATGGAACAACTATGGGGCATTTACACAATGGAATACTACTTGGCCATAAGAAGAAAAGTTTACCTTTTGTGACAGCATGGATGGACCTGGAGAACATTATATTAAGTGAAATAAGCCAGTCAGAGAAAGACAAATACCATATGATTTCTCTCATACGTGGAATCTAATGAACAAACCGAACTAACAAGGGAAGTAGAGACAGGCTCATAGGTGGGGAGCAGGTGACAGCCAAGTGGTGGGGGGAGGGGGGATTAGAGGGTAAAGGGATTGAGCAATAAGGAAAAGTACTCATGGACAATAATGTGATTGCAGGGGAAAGGAGGGGGGAGTATAAGGGGACTAAATGGTAATGGAAAAATACAATTAAAAAACCAGAAATATTTACTAAACACTCACAATTTTTTGGACATTCATCTCTTAATCAGGCAGGATGTGGCTATTTAAAAAAACAATTAATGAATGAATATTTCTTAGTTTTAGGCTGAGATAGCATTTGACATCCATTTTTTTGTAATTTATTTTTATTTTTATAGGTGCAGATAATTAAAAACCTTGGGAATGGAAGGAGTTTTGTTACACTAATGTCACCCAATTCCTCGAATTCTTCCAAATTGACTGTTAAAAATCATACAGTGATCTTTATTCTGAATGATCAATCAGCTGATGATTCAATTAGAATCTCCTACAATTTTGTTTAAAGGTCAGCTCACTGTACATAAAGGAGGTTGCCCTTGGTAGTGTGAGTGGTCCTCCTCCAATCAGTTGAAGGCCTTCAGGTCAGGAACTGGGGTTTCCCAGAGAGCAAGGAATTTTGCTTCAAGACTGCAGCACAAACTTCTGCCTGAGTTGCTAGACTGCCAGTCTGCCCCACACATTTTAAACATGCTCACACCCACAACAGTGTGAGCCGATTTCTTAAAATAAATCTCTCTATGTTAATATATGCATAATACATAGTGTATGTTATATACATACATACACTCATATTATAATCAATTAATTCTGTTTCTCTGGAGAATCCCACCTGACTGATACATCTGGCCACTTCTTAGCATTTCACTCCCATGGTGTTCTACCAGACCCTTAAACTTTAGTGAGGTATAATTGTATTAAATGGACACATTTTAAGTGTGCAGTTCAGTGAATTTTTGATAAATTATACACCTGTGTAATTATACCTCAGTCAAGACATGCTCACTTTATTCTCGAATGTGGCAGATCATTAAAATAATAAAAACACGGCATATCTGAATTTATGGGACGCAACTAAAACAGTGCTGGTGGTGTAACAGAGCAGCGCAAAGAGCAGTGCTACTCCTCCAGTTAACTGGGAAGAGTTTTCAGTCTGACACTTGCAGTCTAGGCTGGTCTTGAGTCTTACTCTAGCAGAGGTGATGAAAAAAAGTGATGAAAGTGATGTGTGACTTCTAAAGCATTTTGCAGCTTCTGCCTTCACACCCTTGAAATCCTGGTTCTATCATTTTTCTGAGAAAGCCTAGTCTAGCCTACAAAAGGCTAGGGAGAAGAAAAGGGAGGCAACTCAACCAATCACCAGATGACTGCCAGGCGTGGGTGGAGCCATGTTGGACCTTTAGCCTAGCCAATGCTCTAGTTCAAAGGTTGGCAAACTTTTTCTCTAAGTTGACTAATAACAAATATTTTAGGTTAATGGTTCCTCTGCCAAACCTAATATTACCATGTGCATTAAGGGCTCCTCCTAGGTGTTCCTATAGACCCTGCTCATATCAGCTTTCACTATGTCATGTAGGTACCCAGGAACTTTTTGTATTTCCTAATTGGCTGTGGGGTCCATGGGGTCAATGATCACGGTTCTTTGGTTTGTAGTTGAACTTGAGTGTCTAGCATACTTCCTGGTACATAGTAGGCAAACAGCAAATGTTTGTGAATGCATGAATGAGTGCATGAATGAATCTTTCTTTAAAAAGCTAAAGATGCAGTATAGGGAGATTAATAATTTATATACTTGCTTGTTTCATGAGATATTTAGATGGCAATTTGAAAAACTGGATACTTAACTTGGTCTCTTGTTAGCTGGTGTGGTACAAACCAAAACCATTTCTGCCTTTCAGAATGTGAAAAAGAAGACAGAGCTAGAAGCAGATATTGCTACTATTGTTACTAGCAGCGACAGGAACAATAGGGACAGCAACCATCATAGTAACAATTGCTGAAGTTGGTTTATTGAACAAATTTTGAATTTTGATGTGGGTTTGTGTGTGTTGTGGTTGCTATGAACAAATACACATGGACTACAGAAGTCCTGTGGAGAAAAATGGATGGCACAGCCACTCTCTGAGAGAGAGAGAGAGAGCATGCACCCCAGTCTCTGCCTGGACAGGCTTTTTTTTTAAAGATTTTATTTATTTATCTTTAGAGGAGAAGGGAAGGAGAGAGGGAGAGAAATATCAGTGTATGGTTGCCTCTTGTGTGTCCCCTGCTGGGAACTGGCCTGCAACCCAG
Source organism: Carollia perspicillata (assembly GCA_004027735.1). Classification (NCBI taxonomy): domain Eukaryota; kingdom Metazoa; phylum Chordata; class Mammalia; order Chiroptera; family Phyllostomidae; genus Carollia; species Carollia perspicillata. The sequence goes on from PVKM010017370.1 coordinate 10,142, forward strand.
GCATGTGCCCTGACTGGGAATCGAACCGTGATTGTTTGGTTCGCAGGCCTGCACTCAATCAACTGAGCTACACCAGCCAGGACTGGACAGGCTTTTATTGCTTCTCTGGGTACATTACATTGAGGATGGCTCTCATTTACTATGCACAGGTTCACTGCAGGGGATTACCTTTTACAGACAACAAAGGAAAGAATGTTGCTAATTACTTCAAAGGGAAGGATGTTGCAGACCAAGAAGAAAAGTGATTGAACTGGTTACCCTCCATACTTGGGAGGTTTAGCGCAGACTTTAGGAAGTTACAGTAAGCACTTGCGGCCTCAATTCAGGGTGAAGGAATTTTAGCAAAAGCAAGTCTCATAGCGGCCTAGGTACAATGGCAGGCCTGATTCCCCATGGGAAAACCTCTCCGTGGGCGTGGTCCTGTGTGCTGACCTGCTCCACACTGGTTTGCCATGTGGAGGTTGAGCTATATTTCCACACCATGCAAAATGGCTCCCTATAGAATTTGAAATGATATAAATAGAAAATGGCTTTATTATCCTCCAAAAAGGCCTTCAAACACATTTTGTTAAATCATACATGCCAGTTCCTGGGTGATTTAATTTTTGGTAGGCCCCATAAATATTAAAAAGTGGATGCCAAACAGAATGAAGACCAATATGGATTTGAACTGCTAGATGGGAGATTCTGACTATATTTTGTACTAGATGTCAGTATTTCTAAAGTTTATCTTAACATAAATCTATTAGGCAATCAACTAGAGTGCGAGTATACAAATAGAAGAAGAATATGCTAACCTGTGGTCAAGAAAGTGAAGAGTGCTACAGTATACATGTGTGTACACATTGCTATGACAACAGAGAGGAGGGATCACCCATCTGGACCTGGGGATGTAGTTGGTTAGAAGGGATGCCCATCTTACGTCTTGAAGGTTACGAGGGGAGAAGTTTGGAGGAGACATTCCTAGTGTAAAAACAAAGGCCAAAGGATTAAATTTGTGACAGCAACTTCATGGATTGCTGCATTAGGTTTTCATTATTTAAGAAACTAGGAGAGAGTCATGAAATCGTAGACTTGGGAGAGATCCTGGAGTTCATTTAGTATAATTTTCCCATCCAGTTCAAGAATTCTGACTCTGGAAGCCCTAGCATAGTACTCCATGCAGTGTTCTCCCTGTTATTTTTCTATGTGTAACTAAATGTTACTGACATTCTAAAAACAAATGTTACTGACATTCTAAAAACAAAAGAGAATCAAGTATGAAAAGAGAAACTCCATTCCCAGAACGCATTGCTCAGGGACTGGGCCTCTCTTTTTTGGACTTACTCATGGTATGTAGAACTCTCCTTGGGGTGTTGAATATACAGAAGCTTGCTGCAGAACTGGCACCCTGGAGCAGTTTAATATGAAAAGCAATCATTTCAGGGATGACATGGAAATCGCACCTTCCTCATTTTTCTGACAATCTTTGAAGCCGGGGGACATGCTAACTGAATACACAAGCAAGTTGAAGCAATCAGGACCTTTCCAGCTTGTGCAATGTGAAGGAAAGCTGTAGACTTTTTGGAAGGGTGGCTGCAGAGTGACTGGCTTTCAGTGGAAATGACTTGTCAGTCCGTATTTATATCAGGGTAAAGGATAATCTCAAAGTTAGTAAATGATGAAGGTACAAGACATACTTAGCCAATTACATAAAGAATCTTATTTTATATACGCAGGAATGCTAGCAAGTAGCTTAGAGGTATGGAAATTTTAGAGCTAAAGGATCTTCATAAAGTACTTACTTCAATTCCTTTTTTACTGCTGGTGAGAAAACTATATCTCAATGTTTTCTTCTTCCCTGAAGTTGGCTTAACTGTTGGTCCACTTCATTAATTTTGGCAGGAAATCCTTCCACCGTGACTCAGCGAATAGGCTTAGCCCATAACACAGACTTATTTCTCAGCCAGTACTTTCATACACATGGAAAAGTCCATTGTCCTTTGTGAAAACCACAGAAAAGGAACAAACTTCAAAGGGCTCATTTTATCTGCTTTTTGAATATATGCCTATGTAACTTCTGCTTTACCTAATAGATTTTATTGGTTTAACTCAAACTTTATATTTCATACTAAGAGCACTTAGGTATCTTGAGAATGGTACTAACATGTTTATAGAAAGATAAATGAAGTAATGGAGGCACTATTGATAGTTCCATAAATAGGACTTACGTAAAATTTTTTTCATTTTTGTTTCCTCATGAATCCACACCTCACACTCAACAAAAATGTTATTACCATATATATTTGAATACAATGATATTCTGAGCATAAGGAAATTCATTCTTTTCTAGTGAGAGGATTAAAAGAGTTTTAATCCAACTACGTGTATTCAAAAAGTAGTTATTGACTGCCTACCAGGTGCCAGTCACTGTCTGAAGCACATGGGATCCAGCAGGACACAGCACAGATATTTCTGCTCTCACAGAAATGTGCCCTGTAAGTGGTAGAGATGGAATCACTACATTAGTGTAATATTTAACAGACTCATGTGTGTATATTTAATATTAATATACCAATAGCACCAACTTTGAATATTTTTTAATGTCGCATTTCAAGAACAATTTTATTTGAACTTTTACATGCAATTTTCACAGCAATTTTATAGATAACCATTACAATTTTTTGGTTCACCTAGTAGCTATACAGAGTAAGAATATGATGTTCACCCTTAATCTAAGTTGAGACAATGACGCCATGCTACAAGAATCCATACATACAACAGGAGTATTGTTGCCTTGTCATTCTTCCCATGGATAGATGAAATGGTTTCTACATGGTAACTACTTATTATAATGCCTGCTTTTTTAAGTGATTGTTTGAAGGCTTCTTTGCAATTCTACCCAATGATGCAGTAGTGATATCTTATCTCTAGGAATTATTACTGTATTTTTTGGGACCATAAGATGCACCTGGGTTTTAGAGGAGGAAAATAGGAAAAAAAATTTTGAAGCAAAAAAATGTGGAAAAGTATTTAATAACATAAATAACACAATATTTCACCAATGTAAATGTAAACAGAACTCAACAGCTGCATTAACAACCATTATTCCTCCCAGATCTGCAAGGGCAGGGGGTGGTAGTACATCTTATAGTCAGAAAAATATGGTACTAAATTAATGCAAAATGTTAAAATCTTTTTCAAGAGATTCTGTCATGTGACTTCTACAAACATTAAAACTCCCATTGATTAGTGTTATGGTAATGTATATTCCCCAAACAGTTTTGTTCTTTAAAAATAAAGCAATTAAATGAGCCCTGACTGGTGTGGCTAGTGGGTTGGGCATTGTTTCACAGACCATAAGGTGGCCGGTTCTGTTCTTGGTCAGGGCACATGCCCTGGGTTGTGCGCTAGGTCTCCTGTTGTGGGCCTGAGTGTGGGGAATATCCTATCCATGCATCTCTCCCTCCCCATCTCCTTTCTAAAAGTAAATAAAGCCACTGAGAAAGTTTCACCAAATATTACAACTTCATAAAGACTTAAAAATAACTCCTTTGCCAAGGGAGAATTTTTGAGAAGAAATAATTCATCCCATCTTTAGGCCTATATGGTAGAACTACCTATACTTACAAATGTACCTTCTCTGTAATTTCCTATTTCTCCCAAACTCTTCCTTTGGGACCCCTTTTTCAGAGGCAATTAAAAAGGTAATACCTTGTTAGTTTCTGTCATTATAGTAATTTTATCTTTTCCTGGGGAAGTCTAGGACCGTCTTTACCCCCGCATGGTGGGTAATATCTCTAGAGGCCAATCATTTTTCACATTTCAGAGAGCTGGAGGGGCGTCTGCCTCACTAGGCGTCCTTACACATTTGGCCAGGAGAAGGCCAGAGTCAGTAAGAGCCATGCATCAGAGTGAGGACCTGACTTAGGTAAAGTTGCTGGAGGGACTGTTTGCTGTGGAATGTCTCATAGGGCTGACTCACCCACTGATGTTTGTTGAGCATCTCTGGGGATGATTGAAAGAATTTCTGAGTACCTTAACCAGTGTGTTCTGAGCCTGAGTTTGCTCTCGTTTATGCTTCTCAGCGTTGGCAGTTTTTTCCATAGCTTTTTTTTTTTTAAAGGATGTCAAAGCCATGTAAAGTGTCCCTCACAATGATAAGCTGTCCTAGGGCTTAACTCCAAAGTCAGAGTACGAATGACATTGTTTTCAAACCACCAGTACGATGGTTTATCCATCATAGTGTGAATGTGATGGAATCACTTTTCAAACTGTTATTTTTTTGACAGGGGACTTTGCTTGATTAACACACAGTTATAGAAAAATCCCATGATTAACACTGTCAAAAATCAAACATAATTACCTGTCCACGATTTGGAACACTGAGGATGATGGATTTGCAAAGGGAATGGACACATTGTTTTTAAAAATGTGTGCCTCCCCTCTTAACACACGGGTGAGCCGCAGAGACCCATTGTCAGAATGTACTGCCCTGTTGCCAAACTGCCGTGACATCTTTCCATCAATACAAATGCACATATTTTCTTTCATAAATACATGTTGCTTCATGTACTAAAATACACACTTCTATATTTCATAGAACTTTTGGTGGTCCATTGTTAGAATTAGGCAGATTTAGGTGCATAACAGAGAATAAAACTTGACATTTTTTTCCCTCCAAGTCATATAACTAGTAAACTGTTTTATAATTTGTTCTTATTATAATAGCTTCTTTTAAACTGATAGGGTATTTTATTTTTTTTTTAAATATTTTATTTATTTATATTTAGAGAGAGGGGAAAGGAAGGAGAAAGAGTGGGAGAGAAACCTCAATGTGTGGTTGCTTCTCATGTGTCCCCTCCTGGGGACCTGGCCTGCAATCCAGGCATGTGCCCTGACTGGGAATTGAACTGGTGACCCTTTGCTTCACAAACCCGTGCTCAATCCACTGAGCTACACCAGCCAGGGGTAAACTGATAGGGTATTTTCAAGGACTCTTGTGAAAGTCAAATCAGAAGTCAAAATGTTTTGCACAAACTAGATTTGTTTTGAATATTTTGAATTATGCCACAAACAACGTGATATTTTTCTCTCATTGCCTTTTGTTATAGAATCAAACATAATAATGCCATAGTTCAGTAAAGCCATACAAAGTGGCTATAACCCTCACAATGACTCTCTCATATCAGTTTGCTAAAAACAGGACTAATTAAAAAAACTTTAAAAGGTTTTAGGATTATAAAATATGTAATTAAAAATTCTATTTCTAGGAGAGGTGATGTCAACAGATGAAGATTGCATAGCAGAGAAGTGAATGTTAACAAACTGAAATTATATTCACTCAGCAACGATTCCCTCAGGGCCCTTAAAAGACATGCTTCTTAGCCTCAGGGAGAAATTTAAGGTTTGTTTTCTAAACTCACAACTGGGGCTGTGATTGCTAGGCTTAAACAAAACCTTTGCCAGCACCTTGGTTACCTGAGGACAAGGCCAGCGTCCTGTGGCTTCAACAATCGGGCCCTGTTGCCTTCTCCAACCTGGCAATGCTGAGTCAGGCACACCTGGGTTTAAGTCTCGCATCTTCTCTGACCCTACCATCAGAAAAAAAATCTCTCCTCTATGATTTCTCAGAGCCATAGCGCTGGAGTTTCGGTTATGCTGGTATAACATCCTACCTTGAACTAGGGTGTTCCAGTTCACGTGCTGTTTCTCCTATTAGACTGCATTGTCTTTGAGGGGCAATGAGGGCTGTGCCTTGTGTTTTGCTGTGACTCCCAGTACCGTTCAGTCCAGGACCTTCCACAAGGTAGGTACTCAATACACGTGGACCAAAGGAATCTAAGAAATAAAGGTGCCCTTTGAGAATTAAACAGGAAGAACAAGAAAACCCAGCAATCAACCAGAGAAAACTACAAGGCTATATAGAGGATAAGAAGTAAAGTTATGAAAGGCTGAGTTAGAAAGGCTGGTCAGATTTTACTCACTTCTACCATGACTGCCAAGGTGTATGAGGCAGCAACACAACAGGTTAAGAGACTCCTTCCTGTGAGTTGTTGTTGTTTTTAAACCCAACTCCTATACCTTGAATCCAAAGCATTCAAGCAAGCTCATGTCTGTGGTTTTGTGAACCCATACCTTGGCCACTACTTCCCAGCCCTGTCTGATAGTACAGTTAGCCGCATGGTCCTTGCACTAGTAGCTTTGATGTGCCCTGGGAGCTTGCTAGAAATGCACACTTTCTGGTGTGACGTCCCATCTGCTCAGCCAGAATCTGCATTTCGATAGGTTCCCCAGGTGATGAGTTTGTGTATTGAGAAGTATTAGACATCAGACATTTATTTAAAATACTGATTCATAGGCCCTTTGCAATAGCTTCCGATGCCCTGAGAATGTTTCTGCAAACCCCATATTTTTTTAGCTGCAGTAATTTTTTAAAATCATAAAGCAAATTGACTAAGTACCACAATACCTCAATTAAAGACAGGATGTTTTAAATGATAACTTCACTTTTCCTTAGGCATTGTTGGATGTTCTGTAGGTAGAAGGGAAGGAAGCAAGAAAAGGGACAAATATTTGTCATGGGACTCTTGGGCCCCTACTGATCATCTACAATTGGGCTGCTCTGCGTTTCTAAACAGCCAGCAAAGCTGTGCTTAGGAGACACACTTCTAAATAAGCCTTCAGCTCTTTTTGATGGAAATACTCAAACACCGCATTTCATACTTCCTTCTTCTGGCAACATAATTCATTCTCGAAGGAGGATGTTATCAGCGGGCTGTGTGCATTTGTTGTAGGGCATCATAATATGATGGAACATCCTGGGATTCCCAGGTGTGTACTGAGGGCCACACATACAGGGAGTGGTCCACACAAGTAGGCGGTTGATTGTATGTATATGGAGTGTGTGGAAATTAATATATGCACATATGTTTTATTGTATGCATATATTCACAAACCAAAATTCACACACATACTTGACTCATGCGTCTGGATGTTTATCAACACAAAACAATACACTGAAGTGAGTGTTTTATCTGGGGCCTTGGAGGAAGGAATGGCTTTAAAGTGAGATTCCTTTCTTTCAGATTCTACAATAAAATTATTTTAAAGCTACAATGATAGATTTATTTAGTGAGACCCATTGCCAAAACAATAAAGGATAGATCTGAATCTAATACATTATAAATGTTCTTTCAGCATGTGCTACAATGAGAACAATTTGTTTCTAAGCTGTTCAGCGGCCCTGAGATAAATAGAGGGTTCTGGTGACTTGGGGACCTTCCTGGGAAGGATGTTTGGAACTAAAATCAGTTGGCACAGACAATATACTAGAAGATTTGCTGGTATAAAAATAATGACCTGACAAAAAGACTTTGTGCTGAGAATGAATCCCTTTCAGCTTGGCAAGAAAAGCCGAATGGTGAAACAATAGGACAAACAGTGACAAATAAGAAACAGTGTCAAAAGTGACGGCAGACTAAGTATTCTCCTTCACAGCCTTTCCTGCGCTCGTCCTATTACTAGAGCGCCCTTCCTGTGATTTTAAGAGTGCTCTGTTTTAGTTTATAGTTTTGAATACTGATGATTTAAGGCTGTCACAGAATGCCTCAAACTATCTTATCTCCTATAAAACACTTCCATTTTAAAAAAATGTACATGCAGTAGCACTTGTTTAATATATTCTCTGCTTATATGCATGCTTTCATTATTCTGTAATTGTCTTTTAGATATAAATCTCAATACGTCAATTCCTTTAGGCAGGGGCAATATTTAAATATCATGTATATTACTTACAAAGTACTTGGTGCTCAATACCCTTTCTCTAGATGTAATGAGATGGAAATATGCCATTTGACAGCTTAAAATTCATTCCACAAATATTTATTCAGTATCTACCATATAATGTAAAATGACTTAAGTGGTAGAGATATAAGATAGATGTGATCCCTTCTGTTAGAGAGCTGAATTTTAATGGGGGGGGGTTAGACATGTAAATAGACTACCGAGATAAACATTCTGATGGAAGAAAAGGGCATCTTGGCAACCAGCCCAGAGTAGGGAATAAGGGAAAATTTCCCAAAGAAGTGCTTTCTACCCAGGTGTTTCCAGGACAGCAGGAGTCAGACTAGAGGGCAGTGGAGATGCAGAGTCCCAGGCCAGGGGAAGAGCATGCACAGGTCTGTGCACGAGAGATAGGGCATGCTTGAAGGCCTGGATGAAGTTCAACATGCTGGAGTGTTATTACTTACAGTAACCTCAGCTGACACATAGGTAAGTATGGTCAATAGGGATGAAGTAAGTTCCTGGCTCAAAATTACAATTCAGCCCCAACCTCCTTGGGCTGAGTTCACTTTCCCTTCTGTCATTAATTGTAGGCACTCTAATACATTGACATTTAATATATACATTTATTATTAGATCATCCTCAGAGTTTGGAGAAATCTAGTTCTTTCTTCAACAGATACCTATTTAATCTGAAAGAAAAAAACAAACACCTTTTTCATTCATTTGTGTGTATGTGTGCGTGTCAAAGAGACTGTTTCCAGGGATTTGAAATCTCAGGGGAGGCTCCTGGAGAGATTAATTAACTCAGATTTGACAATAATTAAAATCTAAATGATAAAAGGAATGCTTGATTGGCCCACAAATCTCACAAAAAAAAGGTACAAATTTAACAGATAGCATAAAAGCAGCTTCTTAGCAATCATTTAAGGGGGGGGGGGCTGTCACCCTAATTATAATTTTAAGGAACTATCAGTTATAGAGTTTTATTTAAATGCTTTTTAACTATCTTTCATTTTTTATATCATAGATTGACAAACTATAAACAACATAAACTTTAAATGAGAAAGTTAATTCTCATGCTTAAAAAATAATAGCTTAACACTGAAGTCTAGTGGGAAATATACAAGTGTTGAAACCTTTCTGCTCACTTGCCTCCTTTGGGCCTCAGTTTCCTGGTCTGTAACAAAAAACTATCTTCTAAGGTTTTTGTGAGGATTAAATAAAAGGTAATCATTTTCTATTCATATAAACCCAGTTACTGAGTAATAATTTTTTGAATTTGTTCAATTCTTATAGAATTGCCTTTTATCACCTTAAATACTAAAGAAAACTGAGACTACTGCCATCAAGACACTATGTGGAGTAGAAACTGTTATTCACATGCGTGTAGAACACAGCCCGGCTAACGGAAGATGCTGAAATATGTTAGGTGAATGAGTTTGTCATTAATACCAGGGCAGACCAAAGGTGTAGACATTTAGAACATGGACTGGGAAAGAAAGAATCTGGGTAAAGAGTAATGTTGGGTACCTGGAGGTTTCCCACCTAACCGTGATAAGAAAAATCGCCAAAAACTTGAAAATAAAAAAAAAAGGAAAGACTGCATGTGGTCTCAATGTTGTAACTGAACATTAACTATCCCATCCAAGGATTATTTTATTTTCTAGGATGATGTAGCTTTGTTTCACTATTTACTGTTGGATATGGCTTAGACTCTGAAATTACATGTTAATGTGTGGATTTTCTAATCTCATAGAGAAGCAGATGACTGACTTCTGGTACAGACGCAAATGAGTAGAAAACCCCAGTGGCCGTGGTTGTGTTGGCCTGCAGAAGGGCACCCCCCCGACTGTCCCCTTAGCAAAGCTATCTCGGCAGATTTTCTGTGACAGGCAATACCGCCTAGTAAATCTGTTTCTCGAATGGTGTTTGAAGCAGATTACCGTCCTGCTGGTTCCCTCGCTCGTGAAATAAATAAATCTTTGACATGTATATTATACATTTGTAGAATGCTTTTAACATTTTGAAAATTAAGCCTGTCAATTTTAAAGAAAATCCACTTACACTTGTGGGTTTCCAAGGACACTGTGGCATAAAGAGAAAAGGACCCATTTAAAGGTTCAGTTATTAGTCACTCTTTCTTCACAAACAGGGCGAGTAAGGACATAGGAGCATTACCTTATTTGTGAGATGACTTTGGCCTTATACACCTAAACGAATGATGAAATAACAATCTATTAAAAGAAACAGGAAACAAATCCCACGGTTACTTTGAGATAATAGCACAAATTAGGCAATTGGGAATATGTGAGTTGGTGTTTAGCACACAACTGTTCTAATAGTTATATGTAATGAGGTGCACTCTGGAAATTCACCTTTTGCTTTTATTTGTCCATTTGTTTTCCCTTTTTCTAGGGAGAGGGGCCAGAAAGTTCCTATCTGAAGGGGATGAGTCAGGGGAGAGTGCAGAATCTTGGAAACCTTTAGAATTCCTCCTGTTAGAAGGTGGCCCAGAAATCATTGTTCAGGAAGGATTATAAGGTTCGAAAGAAGCAGTCTCATTCTTTTATGAGGAGATTGAGGGAAGGCGTATGTGGTTCTAAGATCTGGTTTTGTGGCTACAGGATTACTTAGCTCACTCTGGCCAGGAATTCTGTAGGAGGCTGTGGCAGAGGCTGGGTGGTACATGGAAGAGCTTTCAACATGCTGGACCCGCGTGGGTGGTGGCGTGTCAGAGTCCTTGGTTCTAACAGGAATCTAAGAACCAGATTGCTCCACTTTGCTCCCAACTCCCTTTCAAACCAAGCACTATTCTGCAGACAGTTTTCCCCCTTGTGGTTGCATCAGGAGATGCATTCTAATTCTTGTAATGGCATTATTTTGTGAGAATCTGGGGTCAGGAACTCATTCTCTGGTTGGACTTAGTACGACAAGAACTGGGGACATCACAATGGGGACGGGTGGGGAGGTCAGAAAAGTGTACTTGCTGAATTTATTCTGTAAGAGATCAGAATCCTAGGAATAAATGAAAACTTAAAATAATTTGTTTGAAAGATGAACGGATGATAAATGAATGAAAGCTGTGTGTGCGTGCACACCATAGATTTTCAGGTAAAGTAACATTTGATAAGACAAAGGCTGACTCCTTCATCCAAGACACTGTTTTATACTTGTATTTATGACAATAATGTCCCAGGTTTAATTCAAGAAAGAGCAAATCCTGTACATTTAACTCTGAAATCAAATGACCACATTAAGACCTATATTAGTTCTCAATTGCTATAAATTACTGCCAATTTGGTGGCAGTAATTAAAATAGCACAAATTTATTTAAAATCTTATAGTACTGGAGATAGGAAGTAGACCAAAATAGGGTTCTAACATATAGAGATCATTCCAATTGCATTTCAGGATGTCCTTCTAGGTATTTTGATAAGCCTAGAAACAGATATCAATATGTTTGTATAGATAAATGAAGTTATCCTTTATCCATATCAACAAACATAGGTCTGAATTATGATTTTTAATTGCTTTTTAGAATTCTTTTGTATAATGTACCACTTAAATCTTATTGGTGGATACCTCAACGATTCCCATTTTTTAAATGCTGCAATTTAGAAAAAAGTGCTTCAATATTTCTGTACATAATCCTGTTGATTTCCTTAGGATATATTCTAGAAGTACATTAAATCATAATCAGCATCAATTTATGTTAGGCTTTTTCCCTGAAGGATATAAATAAGTAACAGAGTCAGCACTCCTGGGGATGAGAGATCTTATTATGATAACAGTAGTTAACTTAAAGTATACTGTATTGAAGAAGAGTAAGAATGATTTTTGCACATAAAGTTTGTGTTTATTATTTGCATAGTTGCATCATACTCTAGTACAAATTGATTTTATTAATATGTTTAAATCTCCTTTCATTCTCTCCTTGGGAGTTGATGGATCCCGAGACTAATAGGCAGTGGGATCTTGGCATAGGAAATAAAAATGAGTCACGCAAATGATTCCACTCTATTCTGAAAAAGAAAAGACAGAACTCTAGCTAAGGCCCAGTTATATGGCTCAGTCATTCAGGACACCCTTTTGGGCCTTTCTTGTCAAAGGACAGGGCCAGTGATGGTCTTCCTTCTGGCTGTAAAATTCTACCAATCTTCAGTTCTCAGTGCTAAATGAAATGATGGTTTGATGTCGAAATTACTTACTGGTTTCCATGCTTTATTTAAGTATCCTCTTTATTTCCAAAAAGGCTTGTAGCATCTTACAGTAAAAACTTGAATATAGCGAGACAAAGAATTACAATATAAGAGAAGTCAAGTTATTGAAATACTGTGCATCAGTTTTTATTGGTAGAAAAGGATACTAGACAGCTATATTACACAGCTGTTGATCAGATTATATGGAATGAAGGATATAAAATTCCCTGCCCAGCTTATGGTTTATAGTTCCCATCCCTGTCCTCTCAAGCAAAAGAGGAAACGCAAGGAAATATTGTAACAAACTCTGGCTGAAGAATACTGTGGAAAAATAAGCTCACGCTCCCTATCATCTAGAGCAAAGTGTGAAATACGGTGGCAGATAGCGCTCACACCGTGCCTGGTACCAAAATTCAGACAGGGCCCACTGAGGTCTCCTGGCCAGCTAAAAACTTGGCAGTGCCTGTGGTACCAAACCTGTTTGAATTGTCTTGTTTAGGGGAATATTAATTCACATCATCTGATTGTGATAAAATGCAATAAAAATTTCCCACCAGTAAAGCAGCTTTCTTATCAACACGGATGGTATTGGCCTGGCACTCAACTTGCTTCCTGTGTGTTTTTCCTTTCTTGCAGGAGGTGCTCATTCTACAATAAGACAGTTTAATTTCAGCAAGCCACAGACAGAAAGAATCGCTGTCTTTCATCATTGATCCACATTGCCTCAAACCAGCAGGCATTAATTAAGAAATAAAAGATTTTATTGATTTTTTGGGGGGGCAGTTTTAATTTTATGGGCCAAGCATTGTGTTACCTAGTTCAAGTATAGTTAAGTGCAAAAGAAGTTTGAACATTAACGATGACCTACAAAAATAAGAGTAAATTATGAAACAAGTGCTTTCATTGTATATATGTGCTGTAGAGCAGGGTCTCCGACCTCCGGGTCGTGGACCGGTACCGGTCCAGGCCTATTAGGAACTGGGCTGCATAGCAAGAGGTGAGCTTGAATGTAATGTGCTTGAATCACCCCAAAACCATCCCCCCACCCTGGTCGATGGAAAAATTGTCTTCCATGGAACTGGTCCCTGGTGCCAAAAAGGTTGGGGACTGCTGCCGTGATGAGCTTCTTATATCCTGATAATGGAATGTTGCTTAAGTAACAATGTCTCAGCAACGGTAAATGGCGAGCTTTGGTTGCCATTGCAATTTTAAGTTTAATTTTAAAAAGCTATAAATATAGAGTCACAAATCAAGCTGTCATAAAGCAGATACTCTGCATATTATGTTATAAACATCAGTTTAAAAATATGTACATAATAAAATATTTATAGTCTCAGATTCCTAATTGAAAAAGTGATATATTTTGGTTCTTCTCCAAACCAACATGGCTTCTTAAAGAAAACCCCTACCTCCCCATTTAAAAATTGGGAGCCGTAAAGGAGCACAATTAGAAGGTGCAAATTAGAAATAAATATCCTTAGGTTCTGAATTATGTGGAAGTAAATTAAGAACATTATTGGAAAAACTAGTAACAGGGAGAAGGGACAATTTATTTGATCTTTTCAAGTTAAATATAATTCATGTTTTACCCTCATCGAAAGGAGAAAAAAGTATCAAGTTTTTTTCTCCTGTGATTTTCTGCAGGTTGTAAAAAAAACCAAACTACTAGAATATTGGAACTGACAGGAACTGTAGAGCCTGTCTTCGAATTTCTCATTTCATGGATGGGAACATAGAGACTCATCTGTGAAATGGTTCACCCAGGGTCACACAGCCCACTTGACTTCCTGTTTGGAGTTCTCTCTGGCCTACCCTTTGGGTCTGTGGGCTCACTTTTCAGCTCCAGGACAGGGTTCAGCCTGGGCAGAAGGGGACTCATTCTTCCACTTTTCAGCCCATTATGAGTCATCTCCATCGCCATGAACATTGTATCTTTGGTGTCCTTTAGAAGTGAGCTATTTTCATTTGTTCTGAATGTCCTTTATTTTAAAGTAAAATGAATGACACTTTAGCCTCTCTTTTATATTTTGGTCTTATATTATGTTTCCGCTAGTATGCACAAATTGTAATTATTCTCAATGAAACGAAAGCTTTCCTACTACAAAAATAAAAGCTGAGAGGCAGTTTCGATATGTTTCTCTGTTTTTCTTTTTCCTTTGTGAGCATCTTATTGCATCATAGTTCAATTGTTGGGAATATTTATTTACCTGAGGTTGTCTTTCTGAGTTGATTGAGACAAAAAGGTTGATTGAAAAGTCAGTGCACGTGAATCCATCACTCTGCAATCAACGGGATGATCAAAGTGTTTTTTTCCAGATTCAGGCTGCACCGCATTATGTCTGTGCATGGTATTCTCAGCTTTTGTAGTTTAAATGCTGGGGCTAAAACACCCCATAAACATTCCCTGAGCCTTGATTGCCACCAAATTGAAAGCAAAACAGCATGTCTAATGATTTGAGAGTCAGCCTGGACAGTTTTTTGTGGCTTTAGATTTTTAGAAGGTATGTGAGTATTATTTATAAAACTTGGGACTCTGACTCAAAATCTTTTGAATGAATACACATATACTGCTATACACATTTGACTGTAGCAAAACTGGCTATGTCTTATGCTTAGAGAGCATAGACAGTAAAACACAGGTGCATTGCAAGTTGTAATTGAAATCCAGGAATGGAATATAATTCACTTTCTCACCTTTTCTGACCTTTTCGTTGAAGCGGGTTGATTGAGGTTGTTGGCCTGTGCAGAGACTTGCTTCCTCAGGCTACAGGACAGTAAAACTCAGTCATCGTCACCACCAAGTCTCCACTGCCACCCTGCCACCAAACAGCTATTTGAGAACCTCCTAAACTTGGCCAGAGCATAAGCAGCATGACTTGGTAGAAAGAGCTTATCTTTCATTAGATTCTAATGCCTGCGCAACTGGCTAAGTTACAATAGTCTGGGAACCTGTTCCCATTACACAACAGAACTCAATCTGCACCCCCCAGGCTCCCTCACCACACGCTCATCATTTAACAAGAAAAAATTTTGAACACCTATTCATGTCAAGTGCACAGGGCACTGGGCCTACGTGCTGCTAAATGTTATTATGATGGTCCCTGCTCTCAGGGAGCTCAGAGGCTGTAGAGTAATGACATAACTTGAAAGAAGCATTCTTGAGTTAGTGCACTCTGAAAAAATGTCACCAAGGAGAAGACATTTGAACTAAGTCTGCAGGGTCTAGGGAGTCATAATGTGAGTACTTGGGGGAAGTCTTGCCAGGCAGATGGAAGAAGAAGGGAAAAGCTCTATATGGGAATATACTTGAAGTGTTTGAGAAACGTAAAGAAGGCCAGAGTGGTAGAACTATTGGAAGTGAGGACATGGATGGAAGAAACTGAAGTCAGAGAGGAAGGGAAGGGCATGGTGGGATGGGGCTGCGTAGAGCACAGGGGTGCTGGGACATCCTGAGGTGCAGCATTCTGCAGAGGGGTGAGACTGGATTTGTGTCCTGGAAAGATAAGGAATAGATTGATTACAAAGAGAAGGAGAAAGAGTGTTTCACAAGGGCAGAGATTTGTATGTGTTTTCTTCCTCACCATATCCCCACCTCTGCAAGAGTGCTTAGAAGTAATAGGCACTCAATATATATGGTTGCATACACAGATAGTTGTATGTGTGCATGTTCCTGGCCTTATAGATTTTAAGTATCCTTTTGTCTTTTAGAGTTCCTCCATCTAATTACTAATTTTACCCCAAGAAGATAGATCTATATATTGGAAGTTTAATTTTTCACAAGGAAACTGATCATTTGATTTTTGGTAATTAGTTTGCATATTTTTTACATACAAATTGGGCATCTCTGAA
>PVKM010017371.1:0-25955 GCA_004027735.1 Carollia perspicillata
CCTTTTGGAAACACAGGCTGCAGCATGATCATCCAGGCATCCTTGAGGAAGAGAGCCAGAGAGCCAGTCAGGGTCTGCCCTCCTTTTATTTTAAATCTTCTGGCCTATAATTCCCTTGCTCAGGAGGCATTCAGCTTCTCAGCCCATCCAATCCTATCCTAGACTGTTTACCATTGCCTTGGGCAACCACCTCCTACAGCCCCTCCTTTCTCTTCCCCAGTGATCTGATCAGACCTCTCATATCCCTATGACATTCTCAGAGAGCCAAGGCAGTACCACATAGGCTCTCCTGTTGCTTCTTCTATGTTAAGCCCTTCCCTGTTTCACTGTCCCTCGCGTTAATAAATGTAACCTCATAGTCACTTGGACTCCTGTTGTGAAATCTTTTCTGCATGAAGTCAAGAGCCCACACAACAGGCTTGCCCTAGGCAGACCTACTGAGGGCCAGGTCCCCTTTGCAGTAATAGACTGACATATTTGTCCAGAGTCAGATTACTGGGGCTTAATCTCTTTTTTCTTTTTTTTTTGCCATATAATAACTGTAGCTTTTCAAAGCTATTGCACTCCATCAGTCTCAATGTCCTGAAAATAAGCTAGCACTTATCTCATAGGCTCATTGACAAGACTAAGTGAATTGATATATATGACACTTTTAGAATAGTAAGGGGTACATAGAAAAACTAAATATATTAATTATCTTATTAATTTTTAGATTAAAGAATTGCTATATGGTGATATTCCATGTATTAAATAATTCTGATTTTCATTTGCAGAATTCATATTGTTTATATTTAATTTTTGAATTGTATAAGGCTGGGTTGATAAGCAAAGCCATATTTTGTGCTTGTTATTTTAATGCTGGGAATTCGGGAGGGATTTTTTCAGTTAAATTGTAGCAACTAATTAAATTTTAAAGGTAACCATCAAATGTCACCCCCTGTAAGAAACGTCCCTCAACCCTTCTAACTAGAATAAATCTCCTACTCTGTGCCTATATTATTAGTCTAACAATTAGAAAAGTGACAACCAATGGAAATATCATAAAATGTTTTGTCTGTTAGACTATAAACTCATTAGGATCAGCGAATGTGTTCTATTAATTTTTAGCTCCCAAGTGTCTCCAAGAGTACCTGTGCGAAAGTGGGCGGAGCTTCTGCGTTGTTCATGACTTCCTCTTCTCTGTAAGTGTTGTCAAGCGAGAACTGGGCTCTTCCACTGGATCACAAGGAAAGCATTCCAAGGACCCTCACATGAGATATTGCGGTGTGGTAGGATTTATTCGTGTGGAAATAGAAGCTGCCCCTGGGTTTCCTATGTCCCATCTCCCTCTGTCCCTCCATGGGAAAGGTTCAATCTTTTCCTCAGTAAGGCCAACACAAAAGCCAGTGTCCAGTTTCTGCTTGGAGCCTGCAGCTGGATCAGTCCGGATTCAGGTAGCTTAACTCGTTCCCAGCTGCTCCAGTGGCAGAGTTTGTACGGTTGTTGGCCATGTGGCTGCTAAGGCCACATAGCTACGGAGAGAGAATATGTGAGCACACTGGGTCGACACATTACCAGGTCGGAAAGAGAGAGAGAGAGAAAGGGAGAGAGCTTCCTTGTTCTCCTGGGATTGTATTAGCTTGGGTTTTTGACAGACCAGGTACCTTTTCGAAAGAACCAATCAACTTCTTTGACTTTTGTGGGCCTTGGATGGATTAACACCTCCTAGTTAGGCTGACAGGCCTCTGTGGTTCAGCACCTCCTCCTGGCCCCCCAACAATCCCGGTACTGGAATGGGGGGAAGGGAGGAATATTAATCCCCTTGGCAGAGCAATGCTGTGATTTCCTGGGGAGTGAAGCTGTAGCTTCCTGGCTAAGCAAGCAGGCTTATGCTCCTCAGTTTATTCAATTCAATGTCTAGCTCCCTTGTGCTCCCCCTTTCTAGTTAAATACCGAAGGTAAAAGAAGTGTTTCCTCAGAAATGGTGAATTTCCTCCTATGGTGGTTAAGAGCTCAATCTTTTGATCCAGATACCTGAGTTTATACTTGGCTTTGCCTTTTACTTGCATTTTTAAAACATATTTTTTGACTTCTTTGCATCTCAGTTTCCTTACCTGTAAAATGGGGAGGATAACACTACTTATTTCAGAGAGTTGCTTTGTAGATTAATGAGTTGATGTACAAAGACCAGTTGGAGCAGTAATCAGAAGAGTGAGCTCTACCTAGGCATTTGCTGCATTGCCAGAAGTGTTGGGGAGGGAGTCTTGTCATTGTGTCCCAGAAGGCAAGAAACTTAGAGAATCTCAAGTGCATGTTTATGTGCCAAATTTTAAGCATTTCTGAACTTCAAATTTTTCAATTGTTTATTATCACCTAAAACAATTGTGTGGAAATGAGTAAACTTCCATCTTTAACTGACCAACAATAACTCTTGGCACCAGCTCTTAGACAAGGGTAAAAGAAGTTCAGGACTGAACATTGTATTTAACATATTAGAGTGTGGGAAAAAAAAGATACACCTTATGCATAAGGAACTTCAATTATTTATTGTATAAAATTAATTATAGAAAAAAGGAGATAAAAAATACTTAATCTTCTGATTTATATGAAAAAGATACATATTTTAAGCCAAATTCTCCTCACTTACAGAAAACGACAGGTAGAAGAATATACAATTACACACTTCTGATTTTACTAGGACAAAGACAGGGATGGAATTATCATTAACCCTTTAAACAGGATCCATGTTACTAAGAATTCATTACGTTCAGCTAAAACCTTCTCTTACAGTAGGCCGTTAACTTTACCCTCTGGCCACCCTTCCCAGTTGACCACTCACTGTGAAGAGCCCATGTGGGTTGGGGGGAAGAAATAGTAGAATTTCTTTAGAAACTTATCCAGTATTTTGTTGTACCCCTCCTATTCCAGAGACAACTTAAAGGGAAATCAGGAATCTTTTTTTCAAAAATCACAGTGATTTTGGTTTTTTTTAAATTTTCAATTATAGTTAACATTCAACATATTAGTGTCAGGTGTACAGCATAGTGGTAAGACGTTTATGTACCCTATAAAATGTTCCCCCTGATAAGTCTAGTACCTACCTGACACCATGCGTTAATATTACAATATTAGTGACTGCATTCCCTATGATGTACCTTACATCCCTGTGACTATTTTGTAACTGACAATTTGTACTTCTTAATCTCTTCGCCTTTTCCACCAGCCCTCCAACCATATGGCAATCCTCAGTTTATTCTCTGGATCTGTGCGTGTGTTTGGACTCTCAGCCTCTATTATTTGGACAGATAGAAGAGAACCAACTCTGAGGAACAAATGTTTACACTCTCTGTGGAGAACATGAAGCTAAGTTTCAGTCTGGCCATCACCTACCCGACGG
Organism: Carollia perspicillata; assembly: GCA_004027735.1. Lineage (NCBI taxonomy): Eukaryota > Metazoa > Chordata > Mammalia > Chiroptera > Phyllostomidae > Carollia > Carollia perspicillata. Next base: position 3,377 of record PVKM010017371.1, read on the forward strand.
CAATGCAGTGCCAGTGACAATGCCCCTAGCTTTCCCCTGCCATTCCCCATCTCCCTGCCCCATGTCACGTGGATGTATTGCTCTAAAGGAGAAGATGCAATGTGGGGCCTTGCAGAGGAGACCAAAGATACTCTGCCTGTCAAAGTGATTCAATGCTAATTAGGTAAAACCAACTCTGAAGGAGAAACTCCTGATGTGTAGCCCTGTGAGGTGTAGCTGTGAAGCCGGAGTGACCAGTATAGCAGAAAAGACAGAAAAAAACCTTGACTTAGAGCCAGTACATGGTCCTGAAAATTTATTTATGTATATTCTAGTACTACTTTATATTTTCCAGTACTTTGGTGCTATTTTTTATTCTGTCCTCACAGTTACCATGTGAATGAGACAGAGCGAGTATTTTCACGCTCATTTTACCGAAATACGAAGCATTTGCCTAAGGTCATAAACTGAGTAGATGTCCAAAATAAATCCCAGTTCTTGGTCTCCTGACTCTCAGTTTAGTGCTTTTGAAAAGCATCAAATTCTAAGTCATGGTGATCTTTCTGGTGATCCCTTAAAAATCACACTCATGTGCATACACATATGTATTTGGTGTGTATATATGCATGCATATTTTTGTTATAAATGTATGTATGCTTATTGCAGAAATATCGACTGGAGAATAAAGAAGAAAATGTGTACCATGCACTAGTAATGTATGTGAAATTTTGCTGTAAGCAGAGATTCTGCTTGATTTCCTTGGGTTAGTTCAGATGTGTTTGAGAAATGATGCTAAAATTGTTTTTGGATGTTTCACTTTAGAAATATGTGACTACATTTCCTTCTTCAAATGTACTTGGGTGTATTCAACTCATCGCCTCAGAGCTGAGCTTTTTCTAAATTGAAAGTGCTTGCTAATCCTCCACCCATATAACCATTGTGCGTTTTTTCTCTTCTCATCTTTAATAAATACCCAATTTCTGGCTGACCATTTACTACCTCATCAGATCCTATTAAGTCATCTCATTTCCTCCCCAAATTCCCTTCCTTTCTAACCCACTTGCTCCAAGTGACGTGAAAAAGATGGAAGTTGTCAAAAAAGTTCTCCCATTTTAAACTAACGGTGTGACCCTAAGTAAGCCACCTCACTCACTCTTCTGAGCCTTTATAATGAGTTTGGTGATCTTTATAATGAGTTTGGCTCATATGATTTTTAAGTTTCTCTCTAGCTCTAACTTTCTTAGATTCCATTGGTAAATAAATTCATGCCAGAGAGTGAATGCCTGATAACTCTGACCACCTAGAAAAAAATTATACTTCAAATGTGACTTCATGTTAGCACATATTGACTTATTCATAAACTCACTCAATCTTTTCAATATCTATCTAATATACTTATTGCATATGTATTAACAACTAGGCATGCATGGGTATGGTAAACAATAGTGTCCCTGAATATTTGTTTATATTCTTATAGACAAATAAATAAGTAATTGTGAGAAAGTGTGATATTACTATATCGAAAGTATAGGAATCTGTTAGCCCTGCATGAAGGGCAAACAGTGTGGAGTAGGTCTCATTTGGAGCAGTGTTTAATTATAGTTATGAATAAAGCAACTTTTATGTATTTTATTATATCATTTCAACTTTTATCATTACATTCTAATTATATGGAATAGATCATAGCACTTCTAATATAATTGCTTTTTGTTTTCATGCAAGGAATTCACAGACATCAGAAAAAAACATTTTAAAATCATTTAAATGCATTATTAAGAAGTTGTTACATATTAATTTGTGAGTTTAATATTATGAGTAGCGCACATATACATATGCACACACACACACAAACACACACATACATATAATCTTTGTACTGAGAAAATGTACACTTTCTCGGTTTACATTAATCTTCCTCAAAAGGGCCTTCTCAGTTGTACCTCTCACATTCTTTAGAAATGTCACGACATCAGTGCCCCCGGTTCCTTTACTTTCCACTTCTGATGGCTCTTTGGAAGTTTCAGGGTTTTTGGGCCGCTTGCTTGCAGGAATCAGAATGTACTTAGATACTATTTGCAAATGGTAGCTTCTCAAAGAGACCATAGCTTTCACACAGTCATTATAAACTGTGGTTAGGCTATCATCATTTTTTGAAAGGACAAACTCACGCACTGAGGGGCCTGACTCTAATGAGTGAAGAAATTTCTGGTGAGCTGGTGGCATGTATGTTCGCATTTCCTGGAGGAAAGCAGCAGCCGATGCTGAGAGAACAAGAGAAAGATAAGTTAGTGAGAGACGGAAGGTCCCGCAATCCGGAGAAGAAGGGCAGAGTGATGTCAAAGTGGCCAGAAGATCACAGACCAACAGTATAGCTGGCATAGGACAATGAGTTTTTAACCGTCCTATTAGAGAGCTGTTATTCTTACTAGTAATGGCAATTTTGTAAATGTTTTTAAGTTTGAAAATCAGATGAGCTAAACTCAGTTTTTTATAATAAAGATTTGTGTGCATCCTTTCTCACTTTTCTACTGTTTTTGATCATCTGGAGGAGTTGATGTAGGCAGGGTGTGTATATATATATATAGTTTGTACTGGACAGATTGTGACATTAAGTCTAAGAGAGTTCTAAGGATCATATAAAAATAAGTGAATGGACTAAGAAAAAAGCATATTTTTCCTTAGCTCGATTAAATAAAAGTTTAGGGAAAAAGAGAATAGTACAAAGAAGTCCTTTTAAGCCCTTAAAAGGAGCAACATGAACGTGGCTGATCTTCACCCTTCAGCCCGGGTGTTGCCGGTGGGTTGCCGCGACAGCGTGAAAGGTGGGACAAGAGCAGTGTCCTAGTCCTTGACGTCCTCTAGTCCTCTAGACCCTGACATTTCCGCCTCCCCAACTCTACTCACAGTCCTGTCTCATTTGCAGGTGACCTTTTCTTTCTAAATCTGATCGTACATTTTTAGAACATGGAATGTAGGTTTCACCACAGTCAATCAAGCCTTATAAGTACATGTTTAAATGCCAAGATTGAAAGGATGATGAACTTGGGTTTGAGTTTTGCCTTCATTGCTTTCTGGCTGGTTAACAGGCAACAGGTCACTTATCCTCTTTAACTTTCTGCTGCTTCATCCGTGAAATGGGATGAGGGCAATACAACCTCTACTATGCTGATCCTCCTAAAAGCACCAGATAAGCTCAGAGAAGATGAGGATAGGACGGGATTTTTTAGATATTAAAAAACTATTGCGTTAACATAACTTTCTACTCACCTTCACCAGCACTCTGATTAATGCCCAGCAGAACATCGAAGCACTGAAAGGTGCTGCTTTGGGCCGCACTACCCCCAGCAAACATTTTTGGGATGTCTGAGACTCCTTCGTACAAAAGACCCTCTGGCAGCTTGGCGTTGCCTTTCCAGCTGGGCCAGGAAGGAAAGAAAGTCATTATTTGGATTAACTGCCAAATTTTCAGACATAAAATCTTGCAATAGAAGATGAATGGAAGGTGATGTGAGAGAGATTTCATTATTCTCCTTTCCACTCACGTGCATGCATAAAACTAACACACAGCACGGTTCTGAGCAAATTTGGTCTATGTATTCTATGACTAGAGCCTACCTTCGCATTAGCAAAGATCATTCCTCTCTCTTTAAAATGACTAGCTTTTCTGCCCATACACCAGTGCGGGCCTCACCAAGTAATAACAGAGACGATAGTCTGTTCTTTTTCTACAACATGTATTTTATGTATTTAAAATAAAGTATTTTCTAAACATAGTGGATAGTGGGGACCATTAGTGGGAACTTGGTGGATTCCTTGTGTTAATTGTGGGAGAGAAAAATTCAAACATAAGGCTACGTACCCAGACAAGTATATGCGAAGAACATTGAAAAACTCTTCTGGGTCCACATGGTCTGTGAAAAGATTGGATGTGTCTAGTTAGGGTGTGAAAGGAAATCAAGCTAATGTAAACAGCTGACAGGAGATTTCAGCAGAGGCTGCAGGAAAGGCGATCTGTTGGTCTGCAGTCTGTGCAGAGAAAGCCCCTGAGGACAAGCTCACACTCACTTGCCCGCTCCCAGGTGAGCCCTGCTCCTCTCTTGCGCCTCCTGAGCAGGTTCTGCCATGGGGCTGTCCCAGAGCCTGAACCCACTGACTCACTCATGCTCGCATTACTTAAACTGTCAATATTTCTTTAAGGTTACTTCATGTGCTTTCTGACACAACAGATAATTTACTTCCATGAAGAAAGAAAGAAATCTAAAAAAAAAAAATTGAACAAACAAACAAAAAATCCAGAAACAAGTACCCCAGCAGTCCTATGGACCACATTCCTAGGTTCCCCCACACTCCCAAAGCTTGCTAATGTCTTTGATTTGAAGGTCAGTCTTCTCGCCAAGCACCACTCAGCAGTAACTCAAATACCAGTGATAGAAGCACATATTTGCTAAGGCCATCCAGCAGGGCAAATTTCTTCTTGCACATCTTGCTTATGTGATTTGATTTTTTTGGTTATTATCGTTAAGTAGCTGTTAATGTTGCAATACTTTTGAGTTCAATGGTTTTCTTTGTTGTTTCTTAGTTAACTTGTGAAAAAGCAGAATTTGTGCAGAGTTCCTATCAAGCGGAAGGTAAGTCTTTCAGAACTTAAACCGGCCTGTACCTTTCTCCAAGGTTCTTAGTGAGACGCAAGGATTTTTTTTTTTTTTTTGAGTTAAATATATGCAGCTTGAAATTCTGGCTTCACTATTTTCTACCTCTGTCATCTTAGGTCATTTATCTTATCTCTTTGAATTTAGATTCCCTTCTCTATAAAATGAACATAATGAAAGCTACCACTTGGAAAGTACAGATTTAGTGAGATAAAATAGAGTGAAAACACACCCACTAAGTATGAGTGTTTTCGATGCCATTTTGTCAACAACTCTCTGTCTTAGATCATCAGAAACATGTGTTTGAGGCCTAGAATGTCCTTGGCATGCAATACTTGCCATGAATTTGTTCAAACACTTTAAGGGCTTCGTGCAGACATGAGGTTATATTAAGCAGTGCCTTGTGCAAAGCATCTTGGTCCTGGTGTTTTAGTGCTTTGAATATAGACGGGATATCCTAAAAAAATAAAAGAAACAAAGAAAGGACAAACACTTAGGATTTATTAAACAGTGACACAGAATAAAATCCTCCTAAACCTTAATCCCTAAATTAAATTTGGGATTTTTTCTTCTTTCTTGAGCTGAGTTTCTCCAATCATTTAACTAGTTTTCTTATACATTCTTAAACTTGGATTTGTCTTTCTCCACTTATCATTTAGAGATAAGCTTACAGAGTTTCATCTATTTCTACTTCTACCTATCTATTTCTACTTCTGATAGGCAAAGCCATTCGATTTATGTCACTACGCTCCAATGCCAGTTCGCACTGAAAATATTTCTCTTAGTGAGGTCTCAAATTTGATTGTAAATAAATGGCCCTTCCATTTTATATTCTAGGCAACATGTAAAAATAAATTCAATATTTGTTTCTTCCACACGATCCTTTACCTTCAATTAAATAATCAAAGACTGTATTTATTTAGTCAGGCTAAAGTCGCTTTATGCGTTACATAGTTCAGTTACTAAGTGATTGCTCTGCTAATATGAATGAAGATACACATTTTGTAAGGTAAATGCACATACCTTTATTGCTTTAGCAGCTTCTATTTCCACCAAGAGAGAAATGATAAAGAATCCTCTACCACAGTCCCCACCAGGAAATGAAAACAGAATGTCCATGTTCCTGAGAAAATGAATCAAGAAAGTCAAGACTATAGCAAGAATAGCGGGCTAGCTGTTGTTGACTACTTCATAGTTTTTAAGCATTTTTACTTGTCCTATTTTATTTTCAAAATAATCTTGTGAGATAAGTATTACAGGTTTTACTATCTCCATTATATAGAAATACTAATTTTCAATCCCTTGTCTAAGATCATATAGTTAATAAAAAATTAAGCTGGGCCCTGACTGGTGCGGCTCAGTGGGGTTGGGCGTCATCCTGCAAACTGAAAGGCCACTGGCTCAATTCCTGGGCAGGGCGGGTGCCTGGGTTGCCAGCCAGGTCTCTGCTTGGGGGCGTGCGAGAGGAAACCGATCGATGTTTCTCTTGCACATCAATGTTTCTGTCCTTCTCTTTCTCCCTCCCATTCTCTCTAAAGATAAATAAATAGAATCTTAAAAAAAATAAGATTAAACTGAGACTTAAAATGCCATTCTAGAACCTAGAACTAGAAATTCCAAGACCATTTCTGTTACTACATTCATTTTTCACATGCATGTATAGGAGCACACACACACACACACATTCATATGTGCATATATGCACAGCATTTACAGAGATATCTATGAGGTCTGATTTTACAAAGTGGTCCTTTTGCTTAAATAACTGTACTCATATCCCTATTTTTATCTGTGAATCTAATTCAGTTTCTCAGTGGTTTATCTGCTACAGAAAGGAATTGATGGGCAAATGCAAAATATGATTGTTGATTGGCAAACTCAGATAATTACTCAGACCCTGTTTCTTTCTTACTGAAGTTTTGCATTGTTGTGAACAGGTCTCAGTATCTGTATATCTGTGAGTTTCATGAAAGTGAAATTCATGGTCTCTGAAGCTTGGACCACTTTTGTAACCTATTTACTGTGTTAATTTGAGCATGATATTCCTCCTGTTTCTGCCTCAGTGTTTCCATCTGTGAAATGAAACTGACGGTAGTCTCTCACTTAAAAACACTCCATAGCTTCCCATTTGTTTCAAGATACTATTTAAAGCCCTTATCATAGCCAAAATTTCTACATAATCTGTTTTAAAAAGTGTATTTCTTCATTCCTTTCCCATACTGTTACTTTTGTCATTCGTTTATCAGCAGTACTAGCCTTCCTTTACTTCTGATAAGGCACCAAGGTTTTTGTCTCTGGCTTTATCTTCACTCTTGCTTTATCCTCCACTTTGAACACTCATTATTTTTCTTTCCTCTAGCTAATTTCTGCTTGTTCTTGAGAACTCTGCTTAAGTAACTCATTTCAATGGATTTCTCCTTCATCCCTTCATTTGGCTGGAGTTTCCAGTACTTTATCTTCTTACCCCTTCTCATAATCATATTGCAATTTACATAATTTTCATATGCCTCCTTTCTTCCTCATTAGTCCAGCTTCATCAGGGCAGGCTGATACCTATGACATTCACCTTTATTTCCCTACCTCTTAACCTCTGCTTGGTACATAGATCAAAAATAGCAAAGACTGAGTCAAAAAGAACAGCTTTACGTTTCTGGCCACTGAGGTCACTAAGTCATAGATACACAGGTATGTGCATTTTGTATTTATATCTATTAATTACATTTTTATATGGGCAAGTATTACTTTCATATATATCTATAGCTATAATATTAGATAGTCACACAACAGTCACAGATATAATTAAGGATAGAGATTGTTTGCTCTTTAAACAATCACTTGAATTACTATTTTTGCCTGAATTCAGTTGGCCTTTTAAAAAATGCATTTGATGGATACTGATAAGCCTATATTTACTTTGAGTAACAAACAATCCTTAGGCTAAAATAAGAATCAAATACTTACTCATAACTCATGGGCCTTATGAAAGCAGCAATGAAGCAATGGGCCAGTTGGAAGAGAGAAAGAACACCAATGAAAAAAATCAAATGGTTTCAAGTTACGGCTATTAGATTTAATGTTGCTATTATTAAATGTCATACCTCCTGTAAACTATTGTTATTAAACTTAATACTACTGTTAAAGGTAAGATGTAGTCAGATAAAAATATACATGTTTTTTATATTTCTCAAGTAGTCATGGCAAGCCCTTAACTTAGGACTTCACAAAGGAAATAAAAAATCAGTACGCAGGGAGTGCACATGAATGGGCAGACTGGTTGGATGTAACGAAAAAACTTTCCTAGATTAAATCTTTTCATTTGGAGCCATCTCCGCGTCCAGGATGTTCTTCTGCAGTTACACAAGACCCAGAAAGTACCGCGAAGCTCTTATTTCTTCATTGTAGCAGATCCCGTAACTAAACGGTTAGAAATGGCCTAGATTCTGACACGCGGCTCCAAAAACCCAGCCGTTGCCATCTCTCCTGTTGAAGACGATGGCTCCTCAAGTCAGCTGGATAGTTAAAAACGCGTAGGTCTCAGAAACATGTTCATCGAGAATCCAGACACAAAACAATACATATTCTATGATCTCATCACTCTGACATGCAGTCACAGGAAAAACTAACTTTTGATGACAAATCAGAAAAACCTGCGGCTAGAGAGAATGGCATTGAAAAGAAAGAGGCACAAAGAAATTTTCTCAGGTGATAGAAATATTCTGTGTCAAACTCATCAAATGGAACACTTAGGATTTGTGCATTTCATTGTACGTTAATTATACGCTCCTCTCTCATATTGTACAATACATTTGTGGTGATAGATACACCAAAGAAACCTTTCCCCCAAAACATTGAAGAAAATTGTGTACCCCAAAATTAAAACAATGACTAACTCCCTTTTGATTTTTTTATTTTTAAAAAACTTTTAAATATTTTTTTATTGTCGTTCAAAGACAATTGTCTGCATTTTCCCCCACCATGCCCCTCCCTGCCCCACCCACTCCTTCTCCCTTTTGATTTAAACGGCATGCACTTCTTTCATTTTTGTTATAGTCACAGCTTACATACCCCTCGGGATCCTTTTTCTTCCAGTTTGCCAACACACAGTCTGCATAAACCAAAATGGGAGGCAGCCCCAGCTTCTCAGAGAGTTTACAGTAAGGGACAGCAATATTTCTGGGCAGGACCTAATTAAAGCACAATATTTAGTATAAACTTTGAAGTGTCTTACCTTATCTTCTGTTTCCTGGATATCAAAACATCAACTGTTATAAAGAACCTATCATTTTCTCTTCCTCATTCCGTAACTTTGTCCCAGTAATTGTTAAATGTTTGGGTTTTGGATTTGTATTGATGTGTACATAATGTAATCATCGAGAAAAGCCCGATGTAGAAGGCAAGAAGAACAAAGGCTATATCCTTGACCATCCAGTGACCCTGAGAGTTAATTACATTCATTCATTTATCCTTCCCGTGAGCACTGGCCTGGCAACTCCTCTATGCAAGGTACTCTTGATCCACCCACAAAGCAAAGATAAAATTAATTGCCTCAAAGAAGCTCAAAGGCATTTGTAATTAAGGCTTTTGGAAATGATACATACTACAAGTGTAAAAAAGATGGCTGCTTTTAGAGCACCGCACTGACAGAAACTCTCTACCGAAAGATTGTTTTAGAAAACTTCGCCATAGAGTGACATTAATGTTTGGTCTTGATGGCTTACCTTGTTGGTAGAAGGAATTACCCTCATTTTGTATTTCCATGCAAAATACATAAATTGGAATGACACTTGGTTTATCTCAACTCTTTCACTCACCCTTCCTCAAAAGCCTGTTTAATGACTGGGTTTGGGAGTGAAACTACAGCTCCGCCCCCCTCCCCTCCTTCCCCACAACCCTGCCTGAGCGTGTGCCTCATAGAATTCTGTCCTGTTTTGGGCCACATAATAACAGACTCCTATCCCCACGGGGACAATCCTGATGAGCAGGTACACTCAGCACATCCATGGTTGCCACATATTCAAGCCACATTCTCCTACTGCTCCATTACTCATAAAGCTGACATTTCATTTCCCACCTGCCTGACTTCATCTAACTATATTTAGTTTATAATGAGACGGTCCCATGTAATAATTACAGTCATGCTTATCATCAGCATCCTATGGTTGGACTATGCCTATCTAACCACACAAAGGACAGGCATATGTGGTCCATCAGTGGTAGAGATGGTGTGACTACAGCGCCCACTCCACAGTTCAGTGAAAAGTCAGGGAGCTCTAATCCAGTGGCTTCAGATTAGCATGACATACCTGGAGATGATGATTTAACCCAAATACCTAAAGTGTTAGAATAAAATTTTTGACTATTAAAGTGCCATTTGGGCGTCTGCTTCCCTTTGCAGACCTGGTGCCACTGGGATCAAAACGTTTTGTTTGACAAATGATTTCCATATATTCCAAAAGGAAATGAACCGTGTCTCTCTCTGAATTAGAGAAAATGGTTAATTTCAAACGGTTTAGGACACAGAAAGGAAGTGTTCAAACACATCCTAATCTATTATAGACACTCATGCAGCTGCTAAGAAACTCAGTTGCTAATTTTTTGCCCATTCTCAAGCAAAATGTGCCTTATATTGATGAAGCTTATTTTTATGTATTTATTTTCTCTTTCATATGATTTCACTTACATTTTTAAAATCTTTATATATATTGTTTTCACTGCCAGCTTCTACAATTTTTTTTCAAAGTGATATGGCCATACAAAAACTGGATAAATTAAAACATGCATTCCTCTGTTTTATTTTATAAGTCTGATCTCCAACCTGGTAAATTTATTATCTTTTGATTCTGCCATGTGCATTCTGGTCTCCCCGTTTTTTCGGCTAGTCTTCTCTCTCTTTCTTTTCTGCTCTCCTCCCCTTTGGCTAAGCTTTACCAATCTTCCAAGAACTAATTCAAATTTCGCTTCTTTCTTGAAGTATTTCATGACCACATCAACTACTGGTTAAGTCCTCTGGACTGTCCTACTTCTCTACCTAGAATGTGCTGCCCTGTGTTACTGATGCTGCATTATGGGTGTTCTTTTTACACACAATACCTGTGCATTTAGCTAGAGTCAGATTCCAGCAACTCTAGTGAGAGACCGTGTGCTCAGCTAGGTGGTAAAACTAAAGCGGATCTTAAACTTTGTGTGTCATCGCCAAACAAGATGCAGCAGTTTCATGATATTAAGGAAGTACAAGGTGTTCCATGATTCTGCAGAACAACGTTTTCCTCTTCTCTGCTTCTCAGGGGCTGACTCATCACATAGGTGGACGAAATCTGCTATTTATCTTTAAACAGGATGTGGAAAGAAAAAACAAAACCGAGCTACCCATTACCTTTGTCAACAAAGGAAAAACTCACTAAATGGAAGAAGGTGCTTCTGGAATCTATCTTATCTCTTTGTGATTTAAAGGTTAGATATTACAGTCTATGTAGGTTTCATGTGATTAATGATGCCAGATAAAATACAAGATAATATTATTTTAAATCTAAAGTTACTGTTGATGAGAGTAAAACTAATATATGATATATTCTTCTATCTTGACAGACGTAAGCTAGCATTTTAGCATTAACTAAGAAAAGCTATAGAATGTTTATATCTCCCCAAAGTCATAGTTTTCATATTCAAATATGTTGATAGTGGTATTATTTTATACTAGTAAAACACTAAAAACAAGTAAAGTATTTTTCAACACCAGACTGAATAAATTCTGAAACTCAATGAAAAATTATAAAATGATTTCAAATGATGAGTAGGATGATTGTACAGTAACTAAAAAATGCTTACAATATAATTTAAGTGAAAAAAACAGGATGTATATGTACTTACACAGAATGGAACAACTGTGTTATGTGAGTGAAAGACTAAGCATTCAATAATGATCACAGTTGACATTGTAAAGTCAGTGAATGATTTTTCTCTCTTTTTTTCCTATTTTTCAAGCTTCAAAAAATACAGTTACAATAATAGTTTCAGAATGTTTTTATGTTAAACGTAAATTGGATGTAAATCTAGCATGTAGCATGAGAAATATTAGAAAATCTCCAGACCTTACGGACATCTCCATCACCTTTGTCCCACACATACGCCATGGTGATGTACCCCAGGACCAGATGTGCGAGGCGCTGCAGCTTGTGTCCTGAGAGGCCATCAATGCTGAACATTGGTAACTGAGAATAAATGGAGAGGTTGGCTCACATCAATGGGAGTGACATAATAGCCTCAAAACCAAATTAAAATTGTTAAGAAGTTAAAATAGAAGAAGACCAATGTAATGGGTATTCAAACCTTCTCTACTTCTGCACGAAGTTGACCATTCTCAATCAGGGCAGGAAGGTTCTTAGCAATGGAAATCCAGGCATCATATGGGTGAGGTAGTTCCTCCTTAAAAAAAAATTTCTTTTTACCAGTGGAAGTTATTGTAAAATAGTTTTGTCTCCCACTGATATAGCCTATCTGTGCAAATCAACCCCAACACACACTTACCTGTCTAGCTCTATCAACACCTGTCGTGGATTGCCATCTGCACACTCAGGGTGCAAAACCTTCTTGCATTCCTCCTCTTCTCTTGAGTACTGTCATCTGCCTCTTTTTCAAAGGTCACCTCCGAAGTTCCACTAACATTCTCCTAACTACTGCAGTTTATGCCCATGTTCCCAATTATGAAGCCTATGTATTATATACCTTTTCCTATTGTTAAGTAATGTATTGGTTAATTGCTATTTTTTTCTTCTCAGCTAATTTTAAGTCTTTTTAAATGGAATAAAAATGAGATTTATTAAATGTCAGTAATACACTAGGTACTTCACTCAATAATTTCTCATTTAATTATTGCAGTGATCAAAGAAGTTGATTGTTGTTTCTATGTCATAAATATGGAAAGCAAGGCTTGGACAGTTTACTAACTTGTTTTGTTTAAATAATTTATTGTGATTCAAACATGTTTCCAACTTTCAACAACCCATGCTCTTTTTACATCTTACTACTCAATGGTAAGGATTTCATCCTGCTGTTAATTCTATTTTCCTTACAGCACTGGGCACAGCACTGGACACGTAAGAAATTCGGTATGTACACACGTTGATTTCTTGCCTTGGTTTCACTACAGGTTTGTTTTTGCCCAATAAGATTAAATGAAATCCAAATAAAAGTCTCTCCCTGGATCTTGGCATATTTATAACCTCATTTGAAGGGAATATATACAAGCAAAAGACCTAGGAAGCACTCTGAAATAAGATTCAGATCCTCGGACAACTCCCCACCTGCCCTGATTCTAGCCCTCCTCCATTGAGCTACTTCCAGACATGCCCTTGGTACCACCGATGCTGACCTATGGGGATGGAGTACAAGTCAAGCGATTAAGTGAAACCAACATGAGTGAACTTCATAATATTATAAATGCATTGTGAAAAAAGAAGATAAACGCACTATAAAATTCAAACATTTTCAGGCGCTGCAGTTAATTGTCCAGTCTTAATCTGTTAGCGCAGACTTTTAGCAACAAAATATCTAGGCAACATATTTACTAGACTGCCACCTTTTTTGTCCACTCAGAATTCTTCTCCCTCACCATACAAATGCTGTGCTCTATTGTTTTCAGTTTTTGTACATATCTTTTGTCATGTGTTTCATTCTGTAGCACACCAAATTATTGGTGTTGTTATTTTCCCCCAAATAACAGAAATTCATTTTCTGCTATGTATCATGATTAGTGTCCTTTTAGACAGAAATTTCAGCAAATGTAAAACTCAATTAATAGTATACTTCTGATTCAGAGGATGCCTAAATGATACAATCTAAATTAATGAAGAATAACAAGAGAACCATTCAACCTCTGCTAGATTAGAGAGTGTATTTCCTATCTACATGGAATTAGAGACACACTATTTTCCTTCAAAATAGGAAGCTGATAGAAGATAAAAAATGGAATGATTTTTTGAGCTTCTAATGTGCAGGAAAGACCTTCAGTGAAGACCATAACATAAGCCTTCATTTGTCTGTGTGTGCATCACAGCACTGACTTTAACTGCCTAAGCATCTCAAGGAGCAGCATTGTTTTTCAAGTAGCTCTGGAAGAGGTTTTTTATTTCCCCCCACCCGTTTTTAAGGTGTTGACACCATTACAGATGTCCCCTGTCTCCAGGGCTCCTTCACCCACTTCCGCCCAGCCTCCTGCCCCACTCCTTTGGCTGTCAGCACACTATTGTCTGTGCTTGCCCTTGGGGTTTTGCTTTAACCTTTGGAATCTGTCCTAGAGGTCTCCATAATGACTGTGATTGTTTCATTTTTTAAGAAAACTGACTCTTTGGGGGGAAAAACTAAATATGGGTTTTGCAATTCCTGAAAAAGAATTTTTTTAAGCTGTACCGCTGATAAGTACATCCTTCAAACAAGCTGGTCCTGGTGATCGTGCATGTTTGTGTGAAGAGGGAGTAAATATAAAGCAAACTAGGTGCTTTTAACAATAAAATTAAATCCTATACTTCGTATCCTTATATTCACTTAATAACTTGGAAAATTGAATTGGGAGGAAGAGTTTGCTGTAGATTTGCAAGGTATTTACAAGGTGTTCAGTCTCTTTCCCTCTCCTTCTTTTCTCTCTTTCAATCTCTCTCCCTTCCTTCTTTCTTTTTTCCTTCCTTCCTTCCTTCCTTCTGTTCTTTCTTTCATCTTCACCTGATGATATGTTCATTGATTTTAGAGAGGAAGAAAGGAAGATCAAAAGAGCCAGAGAGACATGGATGTGAGAAAGAAACACTAAATGTTACTTCTAAGTACAGTCAGATTGGAATCTCTGACTAAATATATATTTGCTGCATTTAAAGGTATTTTCTGTACCTTTAAAGGTACAGAAAGCAAAAAGGTACTTTCTGTAGTGTGGACTCTACTTGAGTCACAACCAAATAGAGTCACATTGTTATACACTACTGTCCCAACATATAACTTGTTCCTGGAAATAGTCTCCTATAATTGCACCATCTTGTTAATCCCCAGAGTAGGGGTGGGGTGGGGAAGCAAGCCCATGATCTCTCCTCTGAAAAGAACCAGCACAGTGTAAGTGTTTTAAGATCATGGATTATGGAGCCAGACTAATTAGGCTTCATAGACTATCTCTGCTGCTGCTGGCTAAGTGAGTTAGAAGAGTCACTTGAATGCTGCACAGCTTACATTTCTCATCAGAAAAATGAGATGAGTAACATACATACTGTTTAGGGCGGTTGTGAAGATGGAAAAGTAAATATTTGTAATTTGCTTTAAAATGCTCTATAAATGTTAGAAAATCACAATATTGATGACACTAAGATAGCTTTGATGGCGTCCTTTACAAGATAAATTAGGGAAATGTAGTTGTTAAGGCAAACAGTACCTGCATTTTACTTTGTAGAGAAAACTTGTAAAAAAAAAAGAGGCAGTTCAGACTCCCTTGAATCCTATGCTTAGTAACAACAAGCAATATTAATACAACACACTAGATGTGCCATCTCAAAGACCTAACCAAAGTACAAACATACACTTTGTATAGTTTAAGGTATACCGGTCAAGAAAAGGGATTCTTTTGACTCACAGATGTTATTCCTGTCTTTCTTCCCCATCAAAAATGTCCTCAGAAAACACAACTGTATTAAACCAAAATACTTCTATTGTTTCCTTATCTCATCACTCTCCATATCTGTGAAAATAGTGCATCTCAGACTAAATTTCTAGGTAGAAAATTGTAAGATTGTTAAGTGAGACCCATTTATAAAAACTCTGCCTTCAGTTTGGCATGCTTCCCACTATGTTCAGTAGAAATTTCTAAACCATTTTTTTTTTCAATAGAAATTAGCTTGTCCAGGTAAGTAAAAATCAGAAAACATTTTTACCATAATTCAGTACCCTCTCTTACCAGTGGATCTGTCAGAGCAAAGCCCACATGTTCATCTATATGGTATTCTTCGCTGATTTCCAAGAAACTTTCCATCGGAGATGCTTTAAGGCCCATTCTTGCAGCCCAGTCCTCTGGCTTTCCTCTTGCAGCATCTATTTATTCTGAGGTTGCCATAGCTGATGACCACAACTTATCACGTAGGCAGTAAGGATTACTTCCACTTTCTGAAGAGCAGTTTCATTTTCCAATTTCTTTATTTGTAATTTGATAAGTAATAAAACCACTGTTCATCACATAAAGAAACTAAAAGTTTGCATTCCATACCAAGTCTTAATCACTGGCAACATCATTTGTTCAGAGCGCAGGTCCGAAAGGACATAATTGGACTAACACATGAATATAGGTGACCAGAAAAGGTTTTTATTTTATGGGAACTTTTAAAACTGATTTAAATTGATAAATTTGACCAAGGCTGAAGTCCTAAAGTATCATTTGGTTATTACTGCCATTGGCTTTCTTTTAGCCTAGTGGGATTCTTTGAACATATTAGTGTCTTATTTCAGCAGCCATGAAATATAACCCAAGATACACTGAACTCTTAGTCAATGACTCTGAAGTAGAAAAAAAATTAACACATGAAAAATTTTAAAAGATAGTACCTTGTCACCTCCCCATTTTTCTTACTCATTCTTTTGTCTGTGTTCACAATGATAGAGATTTTCCTTCTCCATATTCCTAGTGAGTCATTTTAAGAAAGACTTTCCTACATCTGTACTATTTCTGATTTCTAGGGACTGATGAGGCCACAGTCCTTCGCAGTTAAGGACTTTGTAATATGTTAAAAGTTGGTCCCTGGCCATTGTGGCTCAGTGGATTGAGCACCAACCTGCAAACCAAAACATTGCTGGTTGGATTCCCAGTCAGGGCACATGCCTGAGTTGCAAGCCAGGTTCCCAGTTGGGGGCATGCAAGAGTCAGCTGATTGATGTATCTCATACATCAATGTTTCCCTTCCTCCCTCCCTTCTTCTCTCTAAAAATAAATATATAAAATCTTTTTAAAAAGTTGAATGGAAGGATAAACTACCTTGAAAATGTTTTTTTCAAAATGCAAATTAAGGCTGAATTGGATAAATGTTTTCACGGTGTTTGCAGGTCGATGGACACAGCACAAACAATAACACTGGCCATATTGTTCCATTGGATGATCAAAACAGGAAGAGAGTTATTATTCAGTACACTAAGAGACAATGCAGTTTTGTCATCCAACTTCTTGGTACTTGAATTACATTTTAATAGTACTCAACTGGGACAATATTCAAGAATAGTTCTCACAATGTTCTTCATTATTATGTTATGGCTTTTGTTGGAAAGATGTAATCATATGAGAATATGTTCCTTTTATAATAAAGGTAAGAGAAACTAAAAGAAAAGTCATACAAAAAAAGGAACACAATGACTCAGCTTCCATAAAATGAGTGATTCATGAGAATGATATTATTGAAACCAGTCCCAATAAAAACAAACAAAAAAAAGTTGATTTACCACATGTATATGGAAACCAAAAATCAACTAAATATTGAGAACTAGAAAATGTGTGCTTATTTCTCTGTTTTTTATTTTATTTTATTTTATTTTATTCCTTGTGCCTGAATCTTAGTCAAATAGAGGCAAATAGAGGCATGTAAATAGCTTTTATATAATTACCTTGGACAATTGATCTTTTAAAATAAACATGGCTGGAAATATTTTTCTTGACTCATTCAACTACTTACTAAATCTATTCTACATTTGACTGAAGAAACAACAATACTTTTCTACTTTTATCCAACATTTTTAACTTCTTCAAACTTCAAGATCTTTTGTATTTCTGAAATACATTTTCAACTGACCCTCATTTTTCATTCATCTTAATTTTTATTCAGCAATAACCAAATCCAGTCATACAAAATTGTACAACAGTACAGAAAGCTACAACTCCGAGTTAACACCGTCTTTATGAACAATGACACAGGGAAACATGCCGCAGCTTTCAAGAGTCAAGAATGTGAGAGAAATTACAATGACAAGAGAAACGAAATGGTATTCCCTACTTTTGCTATGAACTGGCATAAGTTCTGGACTCTACAGTGAGCTGTGCACACACAGAACAGATCAAAAAGAGTATAGTAAACTCTTTAAGAACTGATCTAATGACTGACTTTGAAACTGCACAATCAATAAGGCAGAACTGGTGGTCAGAATCGAACCAGCATAATTGCATGCTAAAACAAACAAAAAATTCAGCATTCTTCAGAGGATTCTTGAGAATCTAGAGCCTCACGTCATTGTATTATAATCCAAAATTGCATGACACTCAAAATGCCAGGAAAATCTAACCAAAGTTTAATGGAAAAGAAAATCAACAGATGCCGGTCTTGATAAGATGCATATTATAAATATCTGTGGGGTAAATGTGAACATCTGTTAAATAAATGAAAAGATATACCATTTCAGTTGAGAAACTAAAAATGTGAATCGAAGGCAAAATTACAATGTGCAGTATAAAACAAATACACACCGTTTAACAACTAATGGGTCGAAGAAAAAAATCAAAAGAGAAATACAAATAGTACCATGAAGCAAACAAAAAGTGGAAATACAAGATACCAAAGTTTACGAGGTGCAGTAAAAGTAGTTCTCAGAAGGAAGTTCATAGTGATAAATGCCTACACCAAGAAACAAGAGACATCTGAAATCACTGTACATCTTTAAAAGCTAGAAAAAAAGAACAAATGAAGCCCAAAGTTAGTAGAAGTAAGGAAATAACAAAAATCAGAGCAGAAATAAATGAAATAGAGAATAGAAAGACAATAGAGAAATCAATGAAAGAGCTAGCTCTTTGAAAAGATAAATAAAATGGACAAACTTTATCTAGATTCACTAAAAAAAGAAAATAATTAAAATAAATAAAATCATAAATAAAAAAGGAGATGCTACAACTGATACCACTGACAAACTAAGGATCATAAGAGAATACTATGAATAATTATACACCAATGAATTTGACAACCTAGGAGAAATAAAAGAAGATTCAGCCTAGAATTGGCACACCTAGAAAGTTTCATTTGGAATAAAAATTAAATCCTGTCAAATTCTTAGTTAAAATTTTTGGTTGAAAGTGAAAGTAACAAGAAGAGGGGAGTTATTTTCACAAAGCGGTGTGTCGTGGAACCTAAGAGGAGACCCACCAGGAGCTGGAAAAGGAATGGGGGTGGTGCAAGGAACTAAAGCGACTTTTTCTTCCAACCCTCTGCTGTCATGCGGTCTCTTACACGTACTTCTTTCTGTGTCACACCCCTGTAACTACATCACTTTCATTTAAATGGCCAGCAGAGCCTGACCATCAGTTATGAATCTTAAATTTCAAATTTCTAGGAGAGAGGGATTTGATTGGCTAGCTGCAGTTAGAACCACAGAGTTACAGGACCTTTCCTGTAGGTGAGTTCTAGATCTCACCCCTTCACATACTCAGGATCTCTATTCTATCAATTACTCCCTCTCACTCCTACATGTTCAACTCATCCTCTTTGCTGGTTTCATTATATCAGTGTTCAAATATGACCATATCCCTCTCAAGTCACAGAGACATAATACACAGCCCAAGGAATAAAATCAATAAAGCTATAGCTTTGTACAGTAACAGATGGTTACTAGACCTATTGTAATCACACTGTAAGGTATATAAATATTGAATCACTATGCCATACATCTGAAACTAACATGGTATTATTGTATGTCAACCATACTTTAATTAAAAAAATAAAATCTCTTGTCCAGGCTGATGTAGCTCAGTGAATTGAGCACAGGCTGTGAACCAAAGAGTCACTGGTTCGATTTCCAGTCCGGGCACATGCCTGGGTTGTGGGCGAGGTCCCCAGTACAGGGCGTGTGAGAGGCAACCACACATTAATATTTCTTTCTCTTCCTCTCTCTCTAAAAATGAATAAATAAAATCTTAAAAAAAAAAACCCGGGTGGTCCCACATTTGCAGGCAGATAAACTAAGAGAAACAGGAAGCAAGACAGACCATGCAACCCAGCATCCCAGTTTGGGGAAATAAAACTTCAAACCACTGATTGAAAACACCTGTGGGGGTTGAGGTGCCAGGAGGAACTCCCAGCCTCACAGGAGAAGTTTGTTGGAGAGATACACAGGGTCCCAGGACATTCACAAACCCAATCACATGGAATCAGCACCAGAAGGGCCCAATTTAATTGTGGGAAGCAGGGGAAGTGACTGAAATCTGGCAGAGAGCGGAGCAAGCACCATTGTTCCCTCTAGGACCCCTGCTCCACACACAGTGTTGCAACCCAGTGAATGGGTTGCCCCTCCCTGGTGAACACCTAAGGCTCTGCCCCTCACTACATAATAGGCATGTCAAGACAGGAAAAAGAAATGGCCCAAATGAAAGAATAGATCAAAGCTTCAGAAAAAACACAACTAAGCAGTGAAAAGATAGCCAACCTATCAGATGCATAGTTCAAAACACTGGTAATCAGGATGCTCACAGAATTGGTTGATTTTGGTCACAAATTAGATGAAAAAATGAAGGCTACACTAAGTGAAATAAAGGAACATGCACAGGGAACCAATAGTGATGGGAAGGAAACTGAAACTCAGATCAATGGAGTGGACCAGAAGGAAGAAAACATCCAATCAAAAAGAATGAAGAAACAAGAATTCAAAAAAATGAGGAGAGGCTTAGGAACCTCCAGGATGTCTTTAAACATTCCAACATCCAAATTATAGGGGTGCCAGTAGGAGAAGAGGAAAAGCAACAAGTGGAAAAGTTATTTGAACAAATAATAAAGGAGAACTTCCCCAATCTGGCAAAGGAAATAGACTTCTGGGAAGTCCAGGAAGCTCAGAGAGTCCCAAAGAAGGTGGATCCAAGGAGGAACACACCAAAGCACATCATAATTACATTAGCCAAGATTAAAATGAAGGAGAGAATCTTAGAAGCAGCAAGACAAAATGAGAAAGTTACCTACAAAGGAGCTCCCATCAGACTGTCAGCTGATTTCTCAAAAGAGACCTTACAGGCAAGAAGGGGCTGGAAAGAAGTATTCCAAGTCATGAAATTCAAGGACCTACATCCAAGATTGCTCTATCCAGCAAAGCTTTCATTTAGAATGGAAGGGCAGATAAAGTACTTCTCAGATAAGGTCCACTTAAAAGAGTTCATCATCACCAAGCCCTTATTATATGAAATGTTAAAGAGACTTATATAGGAAAAAGAAGATAAAAAACATGTACAGTAAGATGACAGCAAACTCACAATAATTAACAACCACACCTAAAAAAAAAACAAAAACAAACTAAGCAAACAACTAGAACAGGAACAGAAAGAAATGGAGAATACATGGAGGGTTATCAGAAGGGTAGTGGGAGGAGCAGAGAGGGAGAAAAGGTACAGAGAATAAGTAGCATAGATGGCAGGTAGAAAACAGACAGGGGGAGGGTAAGAATAGTATGGGAAATGTAGAAGCCAAAGAACTTATAAATATGACAAATGGACATAAACTAAAGAGGGGAGTGTGGGTGGGAGAGGGTATGCAGGGTGGAGGAGAGTAAAGGGGGAAAATGGGACAAGTGTAATGGCATAATCAATAAAGTATATTAAAAAATTAAAAATAAAAAAATAAATTTTCTCCCTCAAAAAATAAAATAAAATCCTAAAAACATAAAACTACCAAGACTGAATCATGAAGAAACAGAAAATCTAAACAGATCAATTACTAATAAGGAGGCTGAATCAATAATCAAAAAACATTTCAACAAACAAAATTCTACAACTAGACACCTTCACTGGTGAATCTTATTAATCATTTTCTGGCTCTTATGTAGTTCCTTTGTACGCTTCTTCCTCTTGTGTGGTCTTTCATTGCCATGTGGTTATTTTTTATAGTGTATGTTTTGATTCTTTCTTCTTTATCTTTTGTATCTACTAGACATTTTTTGCTCTGTGGTTACCATGAGGCTTCCACAAGATGTCTTATAGTGATAATGGTCTATTTTAACCTGATAACTTCAATTACATACAAAAGAATCTACCCCTATTTTATGTTTGTGAGGTCACAATTTACATATTTTTGTTGTGCATACATTAACAAATTGTTTTTTCACCTTTATCCTAGAATAACCGATTTATGCACCACCATTATAGTAACTCAGTATTCTGAATATGACTCTATATTTGTCCTGACCAATGAATTTTCTTTTACTGTCATATATTTTCCTGTTACTTGCTAAAAACATGTTGCTGAAACCAGCATGAACAGGTCTAGTGATAATGAAGTCCTTCAGATTTTGTTTTTCCATGAAAATTTCTATTACTTCTTTATTTCTAAAGGACAGCTTTGTCAAGTATTAGTTGGCAGGGGTTTTTTTTCTTTCATACTTTGAAGACATTATCCAACTCTATCCTGTCCTACAAAGTTTCTGCTAAGAAAACTGCTGATAGCCTTATGGGGGTTCCCTTTGATGTGATGAGATTGTCTTCTCTTGCTGCTGTCAAATTCTCTTTGTCTTTGATTTTCAATGTTTTCATTTCAGTGTGTCTTGATAAAGTCCTCTTTGGGTAGAACATGTTTGGAGTTCTATGAGCTTCAGGAAGCTGGATGTCTGTATCTCTCCCTAGAATTGGAAAGTTTTTCACCCATTATGTCTTTAAGCTTTCTGTACCTTTCTGTTCTCTCTTCTCTTTCTGGGACTCTTATAATGCAGTATTTTTTAAATTAATGCTATGCTACTAATTCATGTAGGCTTCCTTTAACATTCTTTCCCCCTTTTCTTTGACAGGATAATGTCAAATGACTTGTCTTTGAGTTCACAGATTTTTTTTTTTTTTTTGCCTGCTTGGTAAAGTTTGTGATTGACACTCTCTATGGTTTTAAATTTTCATTTATGGTATCTTTCAGCTCCAGAATTTCAGTTTAGTGCTCTTTTATAATATCAATCTCACTATTGGATTTCTTATTTATTCATATAAATTTTACTAATTT
>PVKM010017372.1:0-25940 GCA_004027735.1 Carollia perspicillata
TGAGATATAAAATTGGGTTATTTAATTCCTAGTGACTGATACTATGTCTCTTTCAGTTGTGTATAGAGTGATCAGAATGGGAAAGGAGAAAGAATAAAATGATTTTTTAAAATTAAAAACTAATTTTATGCCTTGAGCCCATTTCCCCAGTTCCGTTGTCCTGTGGTTAAACTATCTTGTCCGTATCTCGAAAGGCTCGCAGGCAGTGTGGCGGGGAGGAATATTTACGTGCTGAGTGTGTAGGAAAGCACATAAGGGGAAATGAGCAGGCATCTTCATTGCACCACTTTAAGGAATGAGACTTTTTACTGCTGCCCAGAGAGTTCTTAAAACACAGGGATATACCATATAAAATCTAATTTAAAGGAGCTATCCAGTCCCCCTGAGATAAGCAAATGGCTATAGGGATTTTAACCAGCTTAGAAGGCAAAGCCAGGACACTTTCGCCTCATTTTTATCCTTGAAGGGAACTGTGGAATAGGGCATTTATTTGGCTTCGTTTCTGCTGGCAGGAAAAAAAGAAAAAGAAAAAGAAACATTATCAGCTTGAAAGGATTTTTAAGGTCTGAAGAATTAACCACTGAAAAGAAAGGCAATTTTATTAAAACTTCTTCACTTTAACCATCTATAAAGAATTGATCTGAGCAATAGATTCCAAGAGGTTTTAAATTAGGTAGCAGAATTATTTGTCTTTACAAAATCAACCAGTTAGGGCATCAAACTCTAAACTGCTTGGGTAAAATAATTCATTATTACTTTTGGTTTAGTATTTCTACTGACAACAAGAATAGAAGTTATGCCATATTAGGAAAATAAAAAAAAACAAAACAAAAAACAACCACCCTTCTGTTTTACTTCAGACACATGGTATCATCTATCTTTTATTTTTCTTCTTCTACCTTGAGTATTTTTAGCTTATTATTTTTTAATAAAGAAAGAACAAATGCTTCGTTATTGTCTTTTATTTACTGATTTCAAATTAATTAGTTGTCTAGCATCCTCCAAAAGTGACCAATGCTTATGAATTTAAACAGGCAATCTTTTACAGTTATTATCCTCATGGATCTTATCCATATTGTTATATTTTTAGTCAGTGGAAGTCTTTTTGGGCTCCTTTGTCCTTTGGACATGCCTTCAATGGTTTTTGATAGATTTCTTAGTCTTGTACCAGGCTCATTCTTTACATTTTCCACTCCAGGACTGGAACCAGCCATTTCTTCAAGGATCCTTGCTTCTCTTCAGTGGGCAACAGTTTTAGATGCTGAAACTGAGTGTTAGAGAAATTGGACCTTTTTAAGATCCTTTATCATAGCTTATCTCAGCATTCTTTATATTATTACAGTTAATTATACTTCAGTGCCAAACCAGACTAACTTACACTAATAGTTTTCAGTTATGTGTACCTGTAAGGAAAATATTCTCATGATATACTCATCAGATATATTTATTAATTTAATATGTACAAGTATTATTGTATTAATGCATATCCTAAAAAGTTGGCCAGCAATGGAAATAGGGCTTTTATAATATTTTTTCTCACACTCCAATGTTTTATGTTGAGAGTGAGGAATGTGTGGGGTACCTCCCAGCCCAGAGAACACTGGGCTAGACTATGAAGGCCAAACATTACATATTACAGTTTATGTAATACTCTATACATTTATCTGATTGGTGACAATTGCTTCTTGTTAATTAAAAATAATGATATAGTGATGATTCATTATTTGTTTGATAACATCGTAAAGTGCCTGAGACTTAGAAGAAGAAAACTGACTGTTTCTGCTTAGTATTTTCTCGAACTCATAGATTCAACTAAGCCCCTTTTTCTGCCTGCCATTTTAAGCATTTTGCTTCAGTAATTTTTGGCAAATAATAAATAAAAATCCCTTATTTTTTAGTCTCAAATATTTATATATTTGGCACTGCTAAATATATAAGTAGAATACTCTCACCCCTTTAAATTCTAGTGATTAACTTCCATTGAAATCAGTGGTTTTTACAGTCTCGGGATTTGATGAAATGCAGCTTGATCAGAATAAAATTTGACTTTCAGGAATGCTGAACTTTTATTTATGATAATAGATAAAAGACCTATGGAAGGTAGTGTTTAGGGCTCTATTTTAAGCTGGCATCTACTCTGTTATATTAATAATGTCTAATCTCATTTCCTGGGTGTGTGGTACAAACTGTTAGGTGGGTACAACTTTTTTTACTAGGTTTTGAAGCACAATATGTTGTCACTGTTCAGAAATGAGTGTGTAGTTCATGTTGAAAGATGCACACTCTTGATATCAAATACATGGTTATTGTGGTTAAGAATCATTCTTGCTATATTTTAAAGTAACTTCATTGATTTAATTATAAAGGTAATAAACATCATTCACTTTTTATCTCTGAGTTTCTTTTTGGTGTGTAGCTTAGAGTTGTGAACCTGTAGAGAACCAAAGAAGATTTAATTTTAGACTTTAAGGGATGTATGGTCTTTGATGCAACTAATTAACTCTGCTGTTGTAGCATGAAAGCGTCTATAAACAATACATTAGCGAATGACCTACACCAGTGATTTTCAATCTTTTTCTACTCATGGAACAAATAAACTAATTACCAAAAGTCTGAGGCACATGCCAAATATATATTTTTTATGATCGGACAAAAAACAGGTATAATTTTGATTCGTTTGTGCCTGATGACTATTGTTGTGTTGGCTGTTGTCATTTTGTTATTTGACAATCTAAGGAAAAGAGGTCAATGCCCCTGACTTCAATAGTCAGGTGTTGCATATTTTAAAAACCCTTGGTTTTAAAAATGTGTTGAAAATCACTGACCTACACTGTGTTCATGCTAACCTTTATTTATGAATGCTGAATTTGAATTTCATCTAATTTTCATGCTCACAAAATACTTTTAATTTTTAAGTAGGTGATGGGTTGGACTTGACCTGTGGGCCATAGTTCGTTTACACCTGCTGGAGTCCACAGACTTAATATTCTACATGGTTGTTAATTTAAGGAAGCCAAGAGAGAAGCTGAAGTTTTAAGTCCTTCAGAGTATGGGAACCTCCCTCAGTAGCAATCAGCTGATGTTGTGTATTAGTTTAACATTTCAAATCCATTTGCTTATGACTTAAGTGAAGTTGTTTTGATTCACTTATTTATGACAGACAAGAAAAGCTTTTCAAAGTAAAGTTGTTTTGTTATAAGAATCAAGTTGTGTCAGTATGTCATCGTCACATCTGTTGTCATTGATAAGCACCCAGGTGCTGAGGGGTCCTGTTGGGGGCTTAGTGATAAGAAGACTGGAGGAACAACTATGACAAGGGGACATCTAGACTGCAAATATTGAGTGTTTGTGAGAGTATCTGTCTGGGCAAAGCGCACTTTGTTGACCTAAACAGCTCTCTGATCTTAAAACATTTGTTCCTACTATGGTCGAGGCGACTCTGGTCAGCAGTGGTGCTAAACCAACAGTGGTCCCTGGAGTGTTAATCCACCAGGTAGTCTTGCCTGCTCACCAACACAGGCTGCTGTGTCTCCCTGGCAATATGCTGTAGCAACAGGGGACTTTTATTTTTGGTGCTGGCAGCTGGAAGTCAGTTCGTACTTGATCAAGCCACCTCTCCTGAGACACCAAACTCATACAAAAAGATACACCTCTGTTAAATTTGAATTGATTCCTTTTATTTTCCCTTGCCTGGAACAATATGATGATTAATATGTAATTTTTTGAGTATATTATTTATTTATTGACCTCTTAGGAGATAGTATCCTGTATGCTATTGACATGAAATTACTGTAATTCTCACAGGAAACCTGTGTTAAATAAATGTCTGGCAAAGAGACAATCAGTCTCTGAGTATAACTTTGCCACCTCCCCCAAAACAAAAGCAAAACAATGGTCAAGTTAAAAGGTCTAAAGATTTTAGAAAATACAGAATTTGATATTCTTCTGATCTCAACTGTATTATTAATATTTTCACTATAATGTCCTTGACTTGAAGGGGCTTGCTTTTCCTCTACTTACATGCCTTATGTAAAGTATAAGATTAGACTCATGCATGTAAATCAATTGAAATGGTGAGTAAGGGTAATTTTATTTTTTCCCAGGCATGAAATAACAAATCATATCTTGAAATCTACAGTAATAATTAACAATTTTAAAGCACTTTATTTTAGTTTACTTTGTCTAATTTATCTCTGACAACAGCTTGGAAAGCATGTGTGATTATTATTCCATCTGCAGGAAAGTAAATTTTAGAAGAAATTCTAAAAATCACAGTAAAAAAATGTTGGAACCAGGACTTGAACCACTGTTTTTTGGATTCCAAGCCTGTTCTCCTCACCATAGTAACTATATGTGTCTTTGTACACACACATTCCCACCCCACTCCTCCACACATATCCATGTGTACATTCCAAACAAATGGAACTGCTTTAGGGTGAAGCTAGAACTTCCATGCTATGGGAATAGCCTAGCATGCCTTATGCCTCAAATCTTCAGAATGTTAAAATAGGGCAAAGCTACCTTTGGATTGGGCCTAATGAAACTTGAGCCTACAAAGAACTGTGTGCAAAGATAAGAAAGCAGATATTTGTGACTACTGAATTGATGACTATGGAACTGAAAATCACAAACACTGTTCAGAATTAACATCACTATGCTATGTTATCTGCACCAACAGCAATTCCTTCCTTCCACTGATGTAATTGTTCCACTTTCACTTCTCATATATACCCATTGCCTTTGTCTCCCACTTGGAACATTATTTGGGCTGCTGCTTGAACTAATGATTCCCAAATGGCTATTCTTATTGATCTCAAATAATGCTTGTTTGCCTCTCACTTTCAAAGGTCTTTTTATTTTCGGGTTAACAACATAACTAACATAGTTACCAATGTAAATATTTACCTATATTTTATATATTTGAAAAGAAAGATTGCAGATAATTTATTATATAAACCTGCAAAGAAACATTGCAGATAATTTATTATAAAATTTATTATATAAACCTGAAATTGATAATTTAATTAACTTACTTCTTCAATGATCTTAAGAAATCTGCTGAGAAGTTCATACATACAATTCAGAATCTTAAGTCAGTGTTTGAGTCATCATCAATGCCAAAACTAGGATCCTCAAAGTTTACCGAAAAAAATTTTTATTTATCTTTCCTCTCCTATTTTTTCCAGTCTAGAAGAAATTTATCTGAAGAAAAACTAAGCAGTGTTGAGATAGAGCCAAGCAGATCAGATAAATGGAAATTTGAGAAACGCGAGATACAAATATTTGTTTCTTCCCTTCAGGAATTCAAAGGTAACACTCTAGAAAATTATTTGATAAGACTGTTTCTAATTTTATACTGACTTAAGGAAAATTATTATTTTGAACTTATATTGCTATAAAATTCAATAGCAACCTTATTATATATGATTTATGGAAATAATCTCCAGCCTGTGAGCTATGACACTTTAGTGGGCCATCATATTAATATCACAAATGTGGTCAGCTTTAAAAAATGACAGAAAAAAAATATGAGAGTGCACTGCATGCAGTAAAGGCAAAACTTCCAGTTGTGGGCAGTTGGTTGTGTCTTCGTGAATGCGCTCTCTGGGCTCTACTGTGAAATGCATCTCTTACTGTGAGTGGTGGCCCCAGGCCCTTGGAAGCCCCGTTTTACGGTGAGGGCAACTCCCTTCTGCTTCTGCTACAAGCGCTCTGTTGTCCCTGTCCAAACCCACACTTCAGCTCTAATTACCGACTTACTGAGAACTTGCTTTACATTGTATTTGATTTAAAATGTGTTTGCCTTCTTTTGTCATCAGTACATTTAGCTGTGCTTAGCAAGAAAACTCTAGATTCAGAAGTCTGGGTGAAGTTGTTCTCGTGATATCTGTGAGCCGGTGCTTGGAGGAGTCATGAGGATAAAGAGGAGAAACAAAAGAATGCAGATGAAAACACTCATGGATACAGAGCCAGGAACCATCACACACACACAGCACAGTGTAGAGCTTTTATATTACTAGAAAGATATATAATTCATGGAAAAAAGCAATATCTGCTAAAAACAGTAATGTGAATTAAATACATTTTTTTAATAGGCAACACATTCATTTCCATGTGAAACTCTGAACCAGTTGTTTCAAAATGTTGGACTTTTAGGGACTAGTGCAAATAAATAAAGCTGAAGATGCAGGCGGCATAGTTTTGACATTCTTGTTTTATCAAGATGAAGAGCAAAATCAAATAGCTGCCATCCTTTGTTAACATCTTTTGATTATATAAAGGGAATTTTAACAATGGAAAAGCACAGATTACAAAAAAGGCATAAATTTTATTTTATTAGAAATCCACTGGGTTGTCCTTTATTCTCGTTTCACCAAACACTGAAGAAAACTTAGATTTCCATTCAGTAATCACTGGTCTAAGTCTCTTTACAATACTGTGGAAAGGGAGCATCTATCTATGTTTCTATTGAAGAGAAGAAACACAAGACTTGGGGATTATGTGGAACGTTAAACTAATGCTGCACATTAACAGGCTTTCCAGCACCTGAGAGAAGTGTTGGTCCTGAAGTAGATTAGTATTTAAAGAGGGAGACCAAAAAAAAAAAAAATGAGAGAAAAAAGAAGCAGTGAAAAACAAAGTGATGGATTACTGGTTGGTTTTCTTTGGCTATGCTGCTCTATTTTATTTTTTAAATGGATGTCTAGGCACTTCCCAGTATCTTTCTGATTTTTTTACCATAGTTTCATTAAAATATTATACTCTTAAAATGATTTACATTGCAGAAGGCAGATAAAACTTTCTTTTATGACATATATTGTATCCTATTGACTAACCTATACATTTGCCTGCCGTCATCTCAAGATAGCTGACATAATTAGGATTACTGTCTGAACACTCTGAAAACTGATTTCTAGACAAAGTCATTTTTATGATCTTTTTGATGTACACTCTCACATATACTGAAGAAACTATTCCAGAGTTAGGTATTTAAGATTATTATTTGCTTTGGCATATTTAATTGTTCAAAGCATTTGTTCTGGTCTGCCTTCTTTCTTCACCTAATTATGTGTGGAATTAATATTTATTAGAGAGTTTTACATCTTTTTCTTTCACCCTTTAAGTTGGAAGATTATTATTCTATGAAAAGTTTCTAAGATGTATTTTAACTTCAGTGATTTTTATTAGAAGAAGTATATAAAAATTCAGCCACAACATGTCAACAGCAGCACTGTGATTCTTCAAATTCTTTCCTTAAATCTTTGGCTTCTTTAGAAAATCAATAATGGGGCTTACTTGCCTAGTATTATCCTGGTTTTCAGCAACATCACATCTGCATTCTCTCTGAAGATTGCAGGTTCCACCACATGAATTCCAAAAATCTGTGCAACTGCCCCAGTGGGAGGGAGTGGTCCTTGCCAATCTCACTCTGATGTGTTGATGGACATGCCCTGAGTTCTGATAACATGTCATCGTCCCAGCACTCATTGCCTCTAAGATCACCCACAAGATGATGAGCATCATTCTCTAGATCTTTCTAAGACCTGTATCTATCTTCCTTCAATAACTGGAGTGGTTGTGGGTAGAAAAGTTTGCACTGCAGATGGTTCACTGTAGCTGTCAACCCTAAGAAAAACTTGTTCTAGCCTTTCAGCAATTGTTCAAAACCTTGCTCAGTCACTTGGCGATTGTCGCTGTCACACCGTTCTTACATTGTCAGTAATAAATTAGAAAGAAAGCCCTGGGAAGCAAGCCACAAGTTCATTTGTCCTCTAAGTTTTTAAGGTGACATTTAACACATAGTATATCTTAATTTAAATCCAAATGGAATCAGTTGTAGATCACATTTCTCTTCTTTTCACATTCATCCCACCAAGCTGTTCGTGGAGGGAAAATGATCAGGTCTAGACCTCCTCATTGACAACTGCAATGGTGTTTGTGTTTGAGAACCCTGTGATTATGCATAAAAGAGGGTCTGACAGCTTGTGCATCAACAAGGGAAGAGTAATTTACAAAGGCTGTGGTGATATGCTCTTTCTTCTTTTAACCCATTTGAAATCCATCATTATAATTTATTTTTCTCATATCAATCACAGAAATCCTAATTTCTGTTAAGGAATCAACATGGTATCAACAGAGCACAAGATTTTAGAGATAATTTAATGACTATAACTTTTACAATAAAAAACATATTCAAAATCATTATAAACATTTTGTATAAATATTTAATTTGAAAACACGAAGGTTAAGAATGGAAGGACATACTATGTCTACCTTAGGCATCTAGATTAAATCTCTTGATTATTTTGATCAGGTTGAATAATGTCTCTATCTGAAGATTTTAAAATTTAACAATATTAACAATAAAAATGTGTAGTTAATTTATTGCTTTGTCTACCGAGACTACTGAGGGCATGTAGTCAACAGATGTTAACGTGATCCTTGGAGATACATATGTGAGTAAGAAGTATTCCTTTCCTCAAGACCCATAACTTGAGTAATAGAGATAAATGTTAGACATTATAGAATATGGGGGAACATTGCACACAGAGCCCCCTGTCCGCCATGGATCAGAATAAAACTACCAAGACATGATCTGCATGGGGAGGAGAGGTGGTTGATCTCTCAAAGGAGAAGGACTAAGAGCCCCTTCCTCAATGACTTTTATTAGGTTCGTACACACAGGAATACAGGTAAAGCTCATGAATCAATGGCAGGTGGCAAGGATCAAACAATAGATAACATTTCAAAGACATCTGAGGGCTTAATCTGAGTCAGTGTCTGTCAGGTAAGGGGGTTGCAAAAACTTTCAGAGACATACTTATTTCCTGCTCGGACTCTTATCATATGAATGAAAGCACTCTTAGCAAAGCAGGCTTCACAGGACTTTCAGAATTCTTTCTTATGGCCCATCACCCCAGAACCCGCTCTAGCCAGCAGAGGGCTGCACCACCCCCATGTCATAAGTTTTTAGGCTTAAGTGGATTAGATCCAGAAAGTGCTTCTCCCAGATGGAAATGGGGGCTCAGGCTATGTCAGAATAGCTGGAGAGCAAGGGTCATCACCCCCTCTTTGCTGCAGCACCCCCTGAGTCCTTCCTTGAGGGCCTCCCAAGTGATTGTGTCTGGCTTAGGTTGCCCCCCCTCTGAGGGGTCTTACCCGTCATTGACTAACCGACCAAGCACTGGGGGCCAGAGATGGATGAAGCAGAAGCAGCGCTCCTGCCAGGGAGATAAGCTTTGTCTCCTTAGTGGCTCACAGTCGGGAGGTCGCTCACTCAGCCTTAGCCCAGGGGGGCCGGTTACAACTCCTGGAACCAGGCAGAGCGGTTCCCAACAATAGAAGCTTTGGTATGAAGACTTAACCTAAGGGAGGAGTTTCAAAAATCGGGAAAGTTTATTTTACTTTTGGAATTTCCTGGAATTACTTCCCTTCACCAATGGCTCCTTTTTTGATCTTAGGCACATTTTTCAAAGTAGTTCAAAGTGCATGCATTACATGTGATGATGTATTCACTCAACATTAGCAGAAAATCGCAGCCTGTGCACAATTTAGTGAAAATAAAGCTGGCCTAGGAGCCAGTCACCTTCATTTTTTAATGCAAATTTACTTACCTATAAGATAGAATTAATATTTCCTGATTCATGAAATTTTAGTAAGATCAAAGAGATATAATGTAAATACAATAACAAATGCTGCATACTATACAGAAAAGGTCTTCATTTAAAACTATTAAGCAAGACTGTAAAATCTTAGTAAATAGGAAATTTGGTTTGTGAAATTTTATCAGTGAAAAAAATAGTTCTGAACATTGTGATTTTCCTTTTATATGAAAAAAGAAGTAAATTTTATGATTTTAGCATGAATGTCACTGCAAAAATCTCTGACCTCTCAATTTAACCATTTTGTTCCCTATGGAAAAATTCCCTTATATTTCTGCACATGTACAGTTTACATTCAAGTGAAAGGAACTGTTCTTTCAGTGTATCAAGTTTACTATTGCAAAGACTCTATAATATTGTGGAGGGAACACTGGACTAGAAACTAATATATGCTATTTTGTCTGATGTTTGGTTTATTCTTATAAATTAAAATAGCAATACTAATTACTGTCCTATTTATTTTATTAATTATGTGGACCATGAGAAGGAATGGATCTGCCAAGGTATATTCTGGGCCGAAATTCATAGCCAGAGTCTAGTAGCCATTTTTTACAGAGGCCTCTGTTCACCTGAATAGAGATTCTTCTTTTATTGCAGCCCAGGTTGGGAACTTCTGTTGGCATTGAATTGGTGACAGTGACCTATGGTTGACACTAGATGGAAAAAATAATTGAGCAAAGTCTGAAATACCATATAGATGTAAGGTTGCATGTCTGGAATTGAGCTCACAGGGCAGATGTCGCAATGAGAGTGTCAAAATTGTGATAAACGCCAACTTTCTGGAATGTGGAATGACTCAAAGCAAGTGTTGAATCCTTAGTTCCATGTATCTCCACAACAGAACAACAAACTACCTTATAATCCTTTTGCTAGAACCTTGTATTAAATTATTGATTGCACTTTGAAATCATAATGAAAAGTTATTAATTTTTAATTGTTGATCTTCTCTTTATCCATCATGCCCAGAACAATGTCAGGTACTTACAGGGAATTCTTTCACCACCTGTTGAGTGACTGAGTGAAAAAATGAACTCATAGCTCAACATGGGTCTCACCTATGGCATGTTTTAACACACTTTCTATTACAACATCTACTTGTGTACACAGCTCTCCTATTTTTTGTGATGTTATTGAAGAAAGAGATGGTACTCTTCATCCCGCATTTCTATGCTACTCAGCATTGTGCTTTGTACTTGGTAAAGATCATAAAAAAATGATTGTTGAACACAGGAATACAAACACATTTGTTTAAATATAATTTGATCATTCTTTTTGGCATATAAACATATGCCAAGTGATAAAATATTAAATACATTTAATCATTGTTTCTTCTTAAAAGACTCCTGTAAGCAAAATTCAAGGAAAAATGACCTGCATTAATTATTTTGAACCTTCAGGTATTATTTTTATAAATGTAATGCTTTTTTTATAAATACTTCAGTTCTGAACACTTGGGCTTAAAATTATTTATTTACTTCATTACAATATATATAGTTTATTAATTTCTAAGATAAAACAGACTTCTGAAGTGAAAAACTTATGAACAAGCTGTTGGGTGACAGATAATGAAATGATCATCTAAGATTTAGGTGGGGGTTGTGCATAGAATGTTCTCATTTTCCACCTCTCCTCTCAACTCTCCCCAACAGTATAATTTCAATTTCACATCCTCCCACACCGTCATTTGGAACTTATTGACCATGACATCCTTTGCTGAAATGAATAATCCTAAAGAACATCAAAACATTTCTTTCTCTATATGTAACTATCAGCTTAAATTTAAATTGTTTTCTTTCTATAGGCATGTTATTCAACAAACAATGTAATGATCACATTTTTTTTCCTCTGGTACATTTTTCGGTTAACAACGTAAGTTAGTTTAAAGAGCATATATAATTCTTAGTTTGATGATAGTGTTTTCCCATCATGCTACTGTGGCATAGAATGCTTGAAGAAAGGATCAACAATCTCAAATTATATTAAATGACTACCTAGTAGAAGAAGAGGCATTTTACTTCTGAAGGCTTCAGAAGGCAATTGTGAGATGTCAGGAGAGTGAGGATAACAAGAGCTCTGATGAGTACCAAGGAAGCTTTATGTAAGTAATAGGGAAAAAACTACTTTTATAATCAGAAGAGAAATTTTTAAAAACTGTAGTGTTTCATGTATGTGTATATGCTTTTATGGGAGGTAAAGAAGAAACAGGCAAAAAAAATCATTATAAAATTTTCTTAATTGCTTGGCAAATAAAAAATTGTGTTGTAAATTTAAACTCAGCCAACACTCAGCTTCTTACAAGGAAAGGAAAAAAGTAGGATGTGAAGTTTTAAAATTAGAAGATTGTGGTGAAATAGATTCATGTCCTTTAGGGAAGCAAACTTAGAAAATTCTGTCTCAGTCTTTAATATAAAGCCCCATAGTTAAAGAGTATTTTCTCTTACTGACCCTCCTTTGGCCGCTTACTTATTCATTAACTTTTTTCTCTAGAATATGGCAGATTACAGTGTGTTCTTTGGAGAACTCTGAATATGAGCCCTATGCATGGTAAAAGATGATAAATTACCTTGTTAAGTGATCTCCTTTTTGATAAATTAACCCATGTTGGTGAGTAAACAGTGAGTCATTATTTTCTTTTGAAGCCATTGTGGTAGCCAAGACCCCAAGGAGCCACATGTCATCCAGCAATGGTCCTCAGAGGCGGGAGAGAGCCTACCAGGCGATCTGACTCATCAGGGCAGCCACAAAGGTGTGGTTTCTGGGCTTCATTTCATCTCTAAAATTTACTTTTCTTAAAACTAGAAAACAGTTCAGAAAAATTAAATACATTTTATTTCTATGTAAGCATTAACTCTAGAACAGGACTATAATTTTCTTCTACAGAAAACTTGTATTCCCACATAATAGTTATTGCTATGTAATTTCTGTGAAGTGAACATTTCATTTATAATGCCTTTTCCCACTGTTTTGTTGCAGTAATTTTGTTTCTAGATTCCTTACCCTTCTGTACATCAAGAAGTCTGGTTTGTTTTCATCTTTGACCACCCTTCAGTCCTACAACTTCTTTCCAATACAGCAGCCACATAATTCTTCAAACAGAGGAAAGATCACATCACTCCTCTGCTAAAACCCCCGATGTCTTCCCTTAAAAGGATCTTCAAAGCCCTGTTGTTTTCAATATTATTTTGAAATGGACATTTAGAATTAAGTGAGGCTTCCTTTTTTGGCTGCCACATAATCAGTTTCTGAAATAATGTATGTGCTTTAAAGAATATGTATTCTGTGTCTGTTGAATGTATAATTCTACATATATATGTTAGATATGTTACTGATTATGTTGTTTAAATGTACATTTTTGCAAATATTTTATGTGTTTGAGAGGGAAATTTCAGAGAGAAGCAAATGAAAATCTCCTAAGGTGTTGTGGATTTTTAAATTTCTCCTTGTTGTCTTATGTTTCTGCCTTACAGAGTTTGAGGTTATATTTTTAGATACTTTCATACTTATGAATTGTTTTATCTTTTTAGACCATTGTTTCTTTTATCAGTGGATAATACCACCTATTAATATATTTTTATCTTTTGTTAATATCTCTATGAAAGCATTGTCTTGACAAATATTTGACTGTTTCTCCTCCCTCTCTTCATTTTATGTTAACATTTCTGTGTCATGGTCTTTTAAACCTGTCTTTGGTAGATATAGTGATATTGCAGGTATTCCAATATGAGATTCTCTACTTTAATAAGTAAGTTTAATGAACTTTTGTGGAGTAGAATTGTTAATGTGTTTGATTACAATTCCATCACCTTAACATATGTTTTTCCTGATAGTTTATTGATTGTTGTTGTTTTCATCTCTCATTCTTTTTGTGAATTGGTCGCCTTCACCCCATACATATGATTTGAAGTTTAAACAAACTATATCTAATCTGTATATATTTATACATGTGACTAAACAATGTCTAAAATTAGTCAATATTTCAATTTTTCCACTGATTTTATGACTTTATTTACTTGAACATTTTAATAATACTTATTTTAACCTCGTTTTCAGAGTGCTCTAACATTTTTTGTGTGAGAGTTTTTGTTTTTTGAAACTATTGATTTTGTCATGGTATGTTTTACCTTCTTGTTATTTAAACATTTCAATTGTATGCCTTCAGTGAAAATTGCCAACCTATGGGAGTCCTGTGCATGCTGTAGGTAGCGGGGGCAGCAATTTATTCCCAAGCTCATTTCTGTAATATCCCCACAAGTTAAATGCTTCTCTACTATTTTTTCTTTCTTCTTGACACAAGATTTCTAGCTTATGAGCAAGTGTCTATTTGGGCTGTGCACTTTTTATGTGGGGTGGATATTCTTTTTAAACTCATAGCCCCTACTATGTGTCCAACATCTGTGTTCCTTTCCATGCCAATGTCTTTTTTTTCTAGTTCACTAACTCTAGTTCTCTTTTTATGGGAGAAACAATGTCTTTGTGGTTCCTGGATTTATGCATAAAGTCTGGCTTCTGTGTTTTGCCTTTTCACTTTATAAAAGCTCTGTAATGTTGGCCCTTGCTCTTTCGTGTTCATGAAAACTTCCGCCTCGATTTATAATGTGATACTGAATAATGTGATACACATATGCACTCCAAACCTTACGGAGTTTGGAGTGCATATGTGTCTGTTTGTATCTCTATCCACTAGCCTCTATCTATCTATCTATCTATCATCTATCTATCTATCTATCTATCTATCTATCATCTATCTATCTATCTATCATCAAGTGTAGATACTAAAAGTTGTTAGAAATTTGTCCATATTGTAATTATATATGCATTTAGTCAGCACAACTACAAATTCTGATTTCCTTATTTTTGCTTCAAATAATTATTACATTTTATTTTTTGCTATTTATATTGAAACATGTTTTTCTATCTATATCTCATTCAAACTTTTTTGAAGGCAAAATATTTTAACTTTTGTTTTTTAATTTTATGTAAAGACTCATTCTTATGTATAGAGCACACTGTTGCCTGTTAATATGCTGTTTTTAAAATTTATGCTCACAAGAATTCCAGTTAAATTGAAAGAGACTATAGGCACACATGTGCACACACAGTATAAGATTAAGCGAAGTTCCAAACTTAATTAGATAAAGATACAGATTTTTACTGAAATCAGTAAGTTTATACAGAGCAGGAATCCATGGGGCAACACTGTCCTGAGCTTCCCTGACTCACAGAGCAATGGCAGTGAGTGAAAACTGCCGGATCTGAGGCGATCAGCAACTATCCCTTTGCACTCACCATTTGGAGTGTCTTGTACCAACAAACCGGGTATGTCTACCTCAGGGAATGTTTACACACATTCAATTTTCTTGGTTCTTGCACTGAGGTCAGTGTTAGCATGGCCACATGCTCCCTTGAAAAGATACAAGAACCTGTGCACAGGTGTGTTGAATGATTTCTCAGCCTTCAGTTTGCCGAGGTTTTGGGAAACTGTTTCTCCTCAGATCACTGCTAATTCTGATTTGATTATGATTTTGTATGGACAGTTCTGATAAGTCGCCTGGTCCAAATCCACCATGCTATGGTACAGTCCAGTCAGCAAACATTACTGAGCACTGACTATACCACCCAGGCAGAATGTAAATGCTGGGGAAGTACCAGAAGAGATGCCATTCTATTCTGGGTGGAGTTCATGGTCTGGTGCATTCCCATGACTGTGTGTTTTTCTCACTTTCGTTTATTTTTGTTGCTGTTATTATTATTGTTGTTAGTGTCCTACAAATTCTCACTGGGGTATCTGCACTGATAAACAAATAAAGTCTAGATGAGGTCTGTATTAGACCCACTGCTGTGCAATGGTCAAATCATGCTCAACACATGCTGCTCCGTCTGGGGCATTACCTCATCAGGGAGACAGAGATGCCATTTACTCAGAAATGACCAGGGTACTGGGGATATTTGAAAGCAGCTTATGTGAAAAATTGAAGAAGGGGTTGGAAAAGTAGAATTGCCACAATAAAGTCGGGAAGACTTGTATTCCACAACTCCTTCATTTCTCTTTCACACAACATAATGACATTCAGAGTCAAGAGTCTGTTATTTTGTATATGTATCATTGAGAATGTCATATTAACTATTTTGCCAGAGCTGTGCACATGGCCCTAGTGCAGCACTGGATTGTCACAGGCTCTCGATAGCTGTAGTAGTTACCAGGCCCCTCCACTCTTTACTGTTCACTAAATACCAATGCCAATGGCTGGCTCCAGATTTGTTTACACGAAGGATGCTAAAGCTACCACCGCATACTAGACAAGGCACTTCACATTTGTTTCTGGTCAAATCCAAATGTGGATGGTCTTTAATTTATTTATTTACCGAGGAATAAATTATGGCTTTTCACACTGAAAATAAACTTTTTCCATCTGTCTATTCTGAAAATTGTATTGTGCCACGCATGGAGCTTTTGTGAGCCATGGGCAGAGTCACATTTCTTACTAACTGAAACAAGCTTGTAGAAAGTTAACCATCAGAAATTTAAATATTTGTTATGGGTTCTACAAATGGAAAATATGAACATAAATTAGTTTTTATTTTTCTTGAAAATACGGTCTATCTGTAAAATGGTAAGACACCAATATGAAAATGATTTCGGTGCATGATAAATTCACAGCTCTCTACATCAATTTGGGAAAAGAAGGAGTAAGAAACTGGAACTCTGGCCTGTTATCAAATTTAAATCATTACCAGACAAGATCATGCTAAAGCCCAAATACTGTGGTTTGGGAGCTATCTGAATCTATTCCAAATTACTCATGGACAACATCAGACAGGTTTAAATTCATTGATCTTATGTAAGAAATTACTCTTTGTTTGTACCAGTTCCATCTGGTTTAAGCTGCAAGGGAACATGTCCCACTCGTGTCTCCAGCCCCAGTAAAGGTGGTTCACAAGTACACAGGGGAGCACTTGCTGGTAAAGGGTCACTGAAATTTAGTTTCAGCTTTAGTCTTAGATTTAACCCCTTTCTTAGAGAACTGGAGAGAGAAGCATAGGGGAAAGGAAAGAATGCTTTATACCTCAAAGAAGAAAAAATAATCATTCAAATTCTTTCCTCCCCCTTTTCCCTGAAGTATTTAAACTTTCATAGACCATTTTATTCTCTGCTTCAAGGTTAACTTCAAAACATCTGTAGACACTTCTTGTTTTATGTCCTCTTGGGTATGTCATTTCAGGAGTGTAATGTTTATGCCAGTTCTAGTGAAGAAGATGAGGGCAGGGTTTGCTGTAAGATGTGAAGTCTGAGACATTGCAGCACTTTCCGGAATTATCTCAGGGTCTCATTCCTTCACTCTTTACTGCCTCTTCTCTTCTTCCCACCAACATCTTCCAAGAAAAATTTGCACAGTGACATACTATTGAAATACACATTCAGAAGTCCTTGGTTTGCAAATAGTGCCTAGATTGTATTGAGCTCTTAGGCCCCAGTGGAATATAATTAGCATATCGAAAACTAAAAAAACAATTTGTATTCCACCCAGAATCACCATAGTCTACTTTGCAAATGCACTTTTACCAAACAATTAGGAATGACTTTACATTTTTTTCTCATGAAGGGATACACATATATATATATATTTCTGTTTACTGTCTACTTCTATTTGTCACACAAAAGTTTTAATTTTCTATAAGCCTTTATATTGATGGATAGTCTAAGCAAAATGGGATAAACCTTTCTCAGTTTTGAAATCTCCTTTTCTTTGTTTTCTCCCTTTCAATGGCAGCTTTGTTTCACTTTTATTTCTATATTTGTTCCCGTTTCTCTCCCATGAGTGACCCAGGGCTTGCAAGAACACAGGATGCAGTTCCTCGCTCTCCTTCCAGATGGGTGTGGGCACGTGGACAGCACACGCTCTAGTCAACGGACTGCGGACACTGACAGCTTCCAGGAAATTTTTTGAGAGATGACATGGTCTTCGTTTCTCTGTTTTTTTTTTTTTTTTTTCATTTTGCTGCTGGAAACATGGCCATCTAATGTATAGGTGTCTTCTCATTAGATACGCTAAAATCACCAACTTATAAACAACAGCGATTTGTTCTTTCAATATTTTGTAATTTCCTTTAGTGGCCTTACGTTATTTTTATAGTAAGAAAAAAAATACATGAATGCCGTTTGTGTTGCAGCCATTCAAGGCCAGGAAGATCCACTCTCACTTCTGGGAGATGGAAGGGAATGTGCGGAGTCTTGGGATGCTTGATATACATTTATTCACGGGTGAGCGGGCGAGCCACACATGGTGCAAGCTGCGTGTCTCCCTGCATGACAAACGTCATGGTGCATGTCATTGCCCTTGTTCCCCAGCATGCACCTGTCCCCTTGCGAGTCACTAATGGGAAGCTCCTACTGCTTTAA
This sequence comes from Carollia perspicillata, assembly GCA_004027735.1. Lineage (NCBI taxonomy): Eukaryota > Metazoa > Chordata > Mammalia > Chiroptera > Phyllostomidae > Carollia > Carollia perspicillata. The sequence continues at coordinate 18,061 of PVKM010017372.1, forward strand.
GTACTGGAGATGAACAAAGCTGGTAAAATGCCAGAAAACTGTATAACATAACATAATTCTGCACATGCGAGCCCACTTTATGTTATGGGAACATTTTATCAGACCCAGTCCCAAGGCTATGAGAACACTGGTTAACAGGCCCCTCCAGGGCTGTGGGAAGGGGCCTGCTTCCCTCAGCTACCCCAACACCTGGGTGGGAAGCCAGACTGCCTCCATTTACACTATACTCTTAAAATAACCTTTTATCTTTTCAAGTAAAATATCAGACTTATCTAGATTATGAAGAATATGAATCATTTACTTTGAGTCTTCAAAGAGATTTAATCTCAAGAGATTGTGTGATGGCCTAGTAATTTCCATAGTAGTTTAGATTTTTTCAGTGTTTGGAAAGTCTTTCATGTACTTAAGTGAAATGATATGGTTTTGGCCAACTTTTCTTGATTGTTCCTTAATGTAAATGTAGTTTCATGTTCTGTGCAAACAAGAACAATGATCATTTTAAAAGGGAATTCAGTTCCACAATAATAAAGTAATATCTTTAAATTGTATAGCTTTACACATTGTAATACACTATAATATGTGTTTTTTATTTAATTTTACAACAATCTGTGACAGAGGCATTCTTATTATTCTAAGTAATAGCTTATTATCAACTCTTATTAAAATTGCTGAATTGAGAATTAACCCAGCTCTTATAATATCAAAGGCAGGGGCTCTGTGTGTGAATCTACGTTCTATGATGTGTGATACCTAAATTATCCAAGGAGGTGTCTTTCTCACGAAAAATAATAAAACATTAAAATCTAAAATTAGATTTACAAATGTGTGGTTATTTAGAATATGGAAAAACATGCCAAGAAGTAAAAAATTTAAGAAGCTAAGAGATACATTTCAAAATCCATTTAAAAATGTAATACTTCTATTCATTGCCTGACATATCTCTATAATAATTTTTATCCAGACTTTTTAAAAGTCTTCACACAAGCATATATTTATTGATTTTAGAGAGAGCAGGAGAGAGCAAGCGAGAGAGAAACATAGATGTGAGAGAAGAATATGAATCAGTTGCTTCTCGTATGTGCTGGACCAACATGTGCAGGGATCCAACCTGCAACTTACATATGTGCTCTGACCAGGAATCGAACCTGCAACCTCGTGGTGCACAAGAAAATGCTCCAGCCAACTAAACCACCCTGCCAGGGCTATTCTTAATTTGTTTTTGTTTGGCAGTAATCTTCATACTCTTTGACTGTCTCTTTATATGACAATTATTTTGTAATCTTTTTACATAGTCAATCTATTATATCTTCTGGAATAGTTAATAAAGTTTCTTTTATTGTGGAATCTGAAAACTTTCAACTTTACCAGTCATATTTTAGTAATATCAAATAAAATTTTAGGCTCATTCTCAAATTTTACAAAACTATCACTTTATATTTGAGCTATAGGATTTCATGGTATTTCAAAGTTACATGAGCGTTAACCAATTTCTTCTCTATTATGTCCTTGCTGTAAAGGCTTATTGTGAATTTTGTTATTTTGTGCATATCAGTATTTTGTGTAAATCAGCAAAGATTATGTCTTTACCAATGTATTTATAAGATTCATTCTTTTTCACTAATTGTATTTTTAAATATTCTGTCTATTCTACTTTTTTCAAAATTTGCCTCTTCCTTTTAATGAATTATTGCTTTTAGCATGGTCTAATTATTTGGTCATAATTTACTCCTCAGTGTCAGTATAAATTCTATTGCTTTCTTTGCTCATTTTATTTTGTTTCATATCTATTAATTTTTAATGAGAATTTCTTTAGTTGTTTTCATAAATAAGTTTAAAGATTACTAAAAAAGTTACCCTCCGTTTGTGTCCAAATGAGGAATCTCCAGCTGCATGATGGTATAACCAAACACTGATACCACATGCATAGTTTGATCAATGAATATGTGAGGAACTTTGCCACTGATCATTTGTTTCTTCACATTGGCTTGCTGTATCTGTAGCAATTTTGTACGCCTTTTCATCTGGAACCTTCAGACTTCGTCAGGCCATGATGAGTCAGATATACTTAGACATGACCCAATATGTTGGCATGTAGAAAGTGGGGGATTTCACCCACAATCAGTACTGCTGGGCTTGTGTTCTACAAACACAGGATTTTTGATAAAATTCTAATATAATTTCCATACAGAAAGAAAGTATTTGGTACTAAGTGTATACTTTTCTGTTAAGGGAGAACTTATAGTTCATCTAGGAATTGATGGGAAGAAAACCCTTAACATAACTTGACTGTTCAGTGATTAGAAAACTGTTCAAAGGATAGTTTGTGGCTTCATCCCTTCCTTTCCCTTCCTTCCTTCCTTCCCTTTCTTCTCTTCTCCCTCCCCCAAGCCCTCCCTCTCCTCCTCTTTCTTCTCACTCTCTCTCCCTTTCTTTCATTCCCCTTTTCTGCTCTGGTTTCCACATAATTCCAGTCCTAAGCCTTCAAAGACATGTTCATATCATGATACCACCTCTGGCTCTGTCAGTGGTTGGCAGGAGGACATGTGGGAGATAGACTCTGGTTAGCCATAATTTAACTACACACAGAAACCACTGCAAATCCTAAAACTATACTCCAGTAAATCTAAACTAAATGTTTCTCCAAATAATTTCCCCTTAGGCGATTCTCAAAAATATCCTTGGTTACTGTATTTTCACCAGAAATGAGAGGTCAAACATGAAGGGGAAGCTAGATTAGAAAGAGGCAGATTTCTTTAAAAAATCAGCTAAAATATTTGTCCTTAGAACATTTTGCAAACCAACATGACCTTCAGGATCCTGGAAGGATCTGGTAAAATGAGGGATGCTGGAATTTTAATAGCTTTGCAGCAAACACGCCTCTATGCGGTGCTACCGTTTTAAAGACATTTTGTATCTAAAATTGAAATACTTGACTTTCCATTGATAGAAAAAAAGTGTAAAATCAGGCTTATGTCTGAGGTTATTTTTAAATCCAAATTTCATCCGTCATCTGTCAGCTGGTTGGCCATTCTGTATGGGTCTTATTTATGTGCTCAGTTCTGTTTTGGTTTATCATGGTCTGCACTACAGCCACAGTTGGGGGATGATTTGTCCTTTGCTAATACTTTCCAATAGCGAAGAGCCATGCTATGCTACTTCACCTTACTTGAAGTTTTAGAGACTTCCTTCTGCTTACTTTATTAAGTGTGCCAAGAAGGAACACTATGACTATTTTTTTTTTCTGGTGTTCTCTTTTGAGTTCTCCTAAGGTTAGATGATTTTTGAAGTGAGAAATCAAAAATGTTGGTGGGATTTCTATTGGTGAGTCTGCAGTACTGACAGTCTCACATTTTCATATTGGAGTTCACTAAGTTGAATGTGTGACGCGTTGCAAGTCCATACACGCCCTCACTATATTCATGTTTTCCTTTGTCTAAAACAATGTATACATGTTATTAGCGAAATTCCAAAAGAACCAATATCTTCTCTTAAACTAGTACTGCTTTTGCATTTATTGGAGATACCAGCGGCATCATTTTTCTTAGTGTAGTATGTAAATAAAACTATACTTTCTTGATTGAACATTTTAATTTTAAGATTTGTTGCAAGCTGTGCATGACGAGAAGAGTACCACTAGGTTAAGAATTCTCCACATCAGGCTGGTACCATGACCTCAAATTTTACACATTTTTTATGCTAAAAAAAAACCCATGATCTTCCTGGGGATAGTTTATAATACTTGGTGATGATTTACGATAAGGGCTGGGTATTTATATTACCTTTGTCAGGATTCTCTTAGGTCAATAATTAACATGTTTGCCAAATGCTATAGAATTCCCTGATGAATGTACTCAGTCTTTTAACTGGGGTGACCCAAAGATATGTTCTATCTTAATCTCCACGTGATGCTTACATTCACTTTCCCAAACATTTTATTTGTCATTTATCACATCCAGTGCTCCCCCATTCTTTTCATCTTTCTTGTTTTATTGATGAATAATGAGTATGTTAACACTGCTTATCTTGAGTCAGGCAAATGAAGAGTGACTTGTCTAAGAGCCTCTAGTCTGAATCAACTGGATGAATTCTGTGTGTTTGCTTCCAGTTTTAAGCTGTAATTGCTTATACCTAACAGTAGCTATAAAATACACACTTATGGGAAGGCTTTAATCTCACAGTAAACGAAAGTAATCTTATTCTCTGATGTGACTATGAATACAACCACAGTTACAATGGTTTGTCTGATGTCCGTGTAAAATCAAATGGGTTTAAGATGCAAGAAAATTCAGAAGAGAGCACTCAGCTTATTAACCATTTTTCCAATTCAGTCATTGCTATGGTGAATATTCTTAACATATGTTCATTTTCACAATTTTAAAAGGTTAGCCACCTTTGTAAAAAAATAATTGTCTTTGAGAGATGGGTTGTATGGAGGAGTAAATATCAAACTTACAATGGTGTGATGAATCAGCATAAGAAAAAGGAGAATGAAGGAATAACCTCCAAGTGACATTCACTTTGTGGATGCTGAGGGGTGATATGATGTGGGTATATGGGAGTTCTCATAGAGAAAAGTACCCACGTGCCACACATAGCCTTATGGCAAATCTCTCTCTGTCTCTCTCTCTCTCTATATATGTATATATATGTATATATATATATATAAACACTATATATATACACACTCTCTCTCTATATACACACATATATACATGTATATAAATATCAGAATAGCATAGATTATTGTAAAATGACTTCATAAGAAAGATGCAGCCAATACTGTTACTTTAATTTGAAGTAAGCACTGTTAGTATCTCTTAATTTTCATATACCTGGATATATAACATATATACATAAGTACATATTATATGATATGTACACACACACAAATGTTCTTTCTTCATCAGCAAAAGCCAAACTTTTGGCTGATCGAGCTTCAGCTCTGGTCATGGTAACACTTTTTAATTATTTACATATCCCTAAAATTTTTGAATTCATCTACAAAAAAACGAGATTGTTCTTGTGCTTTGTCTCTTAAACCTTCGTGCTTCATTTATTTTCCCTGAATAAGATTCCAAGTAAGCGATATTGTTTTAAGTTTTATCTTCTATTTACAGACTCAAGTCTCTATCAATTTGGAGTCACGATGGATTGATGTTTAGTTTTCACTGAAGATTTTACTGAAGCAGGTTCAGCCACATATTCTTTTATTTTCCTTCATTTCTCACAACACTTTTTACAGAAGAAAGTAATTAAAATGAAATTGCATTTTTATTTTTTATTATTTTTAATACATTTTATTGATCATGCTGTTATAGTTGTCCCATTTCCCCCCCTTCACTCCCCTCCACCCTGCACACCTCCTTTCACCCACACTCCCCCCCCTTAGTTCATGTCCATGGGTCATACTTATAAATTCTTGGCTTTTATATTTCCCATACTATTCTTATCCTCCCCCTGTCTATTTTCTACCTACCATCTATGCTACTTATTCTCTGTATGTTTTCTCCCTCTTTCCTCCTCCCACTCCCCACTGATAACCCTTCATGTGATCTCCATTTCTGTGATTCTGTTCCTGTTCTAGTTGTTTGCTTAGTTTGTTTTTGTTTTTGTTTTAGGTGTGGTTGTTAATAATTGTGAGTTTGCTGTCATTTTACTGTAAATGTTTTTTATCTTCTTTTTCTTAGATAAGTCTCTTTAACATTTCATATAATAAGGGCTTGGTGATGATGAACTCCTTTAACTTGACCTTATCTGAGAAGCACTTTACCTGCCCTTCATTCTAAATGAAAGCTTTGCTGGATAGAGCAGTCTTGGGTGTAGGTCCTTGTGTTTCATGACTTGGAGTACTTCTTTCCAGCCCCTTCTTGCCTGTAAGGTCTCTTTTGAGAAATCAGCTGACAATCTGATGGGAACTCCTTTGTAGGTAACTGTCCCCTTATCTCTTGCTGCTTCTAGAATTCTCTCCTTCATTTTAATCTTGGCTAATGTAATTATGATGTGGCTTGGCATGTTCCTCCTTGGATCTAACTTCTTTGGGACTCTCTGAGCTTCCTGGACTTCCTGGAAGCCTATTTCTTTAGCCAGATTGGGGAAGTTCTCTTTTATCATTTTTTCAAATAGCTTTTCCAGTTGTTGTTCTTCCTCTTCTCCTTCTGGTACCTTTATAATTCAGTTGTTGGAATGTTTAAAGATGTCCTGGAGGTTTCTAAGCCTGTCCTCAGTTTTTTGAATTCTTGTTTCTTCATTCTTTTTTGATTGGATGTTTCTTTCTTCCTTCTGGTCCACTTCATTGATTTGAGTCCCAGTTTCCTTCCCATCACTATTGGTTCCCTGTACCTTTTCCTTTATTTCACTTCTCTCGCTTCCCACAAGCAAATTGGGCCTTTCTGGTGCTGATTCCCACGTGGGTGGGCTTGTGTACATTCTAGGACCCTGTGGGTTTCTCCAACGAACTCTTCTGTGAGGCTGGGAGTATCTCCTGCTGCCGCCCAACCCCCACAGGTGTTTTCAATCGATGTTTTCAGGCTTTATTTCCCAGCGCTGGGACCCTGGGTTGCGCAGTCTGTCTTGCTCCCCAGTTTTGCCTGGTTTACCTGAGTGCAAATGTGGGACTGTCCGGCCTGGCAGCCGCCTTGCGTGCTGTGCTCCTCCACAGGTCCCCCAGCTGCCACCCTGCATGCCTGGGTTTGCCAGCCACCCTGCCTCAAGCCTTCTCCATCCTGGCTGCTCAACTCTGCCTCTCCTACCCGTCTGGATGAATGTGTCTACTTTAACCCCTTGGTTGTCAGACTTCCAAACAGTTCAATTTTGTGTCAGTACTGGTTGTTTTCTGTTTTCAAGTTGTTGTCCTTATTTTGGTTGTGTGAGGGGGTACAGTGTGTCTACCTATGCCTCCATCTTGGCCAAAAGTCCTGAAATTGCATGTTTATTAATTAACTTCCACTTATCTTTAATATCATGTAAATTTAATTGCAAGTAGTTTATATAGCTTTTGTTGTTTTAACATCACAATTTTACTTCCTCTGTGAGACACAATAACATGCATATTAAATATATAAAGTGGAAACATATATTAAGAATAAAGAACTGAGTAAGAAAATGCTTCACATTTACTAAGATACAATAAGTACTTCTTATGGCATGTTTTTTTTAAAGTGAGGTATTTGTTCCTTGCATAATATTGAGATTTTTCAAGGGATGCCATTAAAAGTGAGTAAGAGTGAGTACAGCATAGCTTGGGCACTAATTGGATTAGAAATTGGTGGGATACAGTTGGAAAGAAAAATCAGTCCTCCTCCATAAATTAAAATGTTCTTATCATCTCTGGAAGCTTTGGCCTTAACCTATAAGATTAATTTTCCTCAAAGGATCTGTGCTATGTTTGTACTTAGATGAAGATATCAGTAAGAGTATAACTCCTCTTCAAAATGCAAATATTCAAAAATACTTTTATTTTTATGTGCATTAAAATGTTTTGAGGTTAAGACAATAGAAATAATTTCATAAAACTTTTGTGATTCTTTTAAAAAAGCTCTATCCCTGACTGGGGTGGCTCAGTTGGTTGGGCATTGTCCTGCAAAGTGAAAGGTCACTGGTTTGATTCCCCATCAGAGAACATGCCTGTGCCAGAGTTTCTGGTTCACTGCCCAGTTGGGGCATATGAGAGGCAACTAATCATTGTGTCTCTTTCACATTGTTCTCTCCCTTTCTTTCTCCCTTCCTGCCCCTCTCTCAACACAACACAAAACAAAACAAAATCTTCTAGTTCTCCTGAATGCCATTTCAATTCATTTCTTTTGCAAATTTAGAGAAATTTGGGAACTTCTATCAAAGCAATTGAAATGCCATCAATCACATGAATCCCTCAAACTTCTGGG
>PVKM010017373.1:0-25987 GCA_004027735.1 Carollia perspicillata
TGGGTACATGTGACCTTGACGAATTGTGTGGCGCTCCAGTTGTAGGCAAACCGTTCACGATCATCTCTTGCTTCTGTCACCGCTGGGTGTTTGGCTGGATTGGCTGCCGCTGGTACGGATGGGCTGGATTTTTCTTTGGCTGTGGAAGTCTTATCACCATGACGGCTGTCAGCCTGGACAGATACCTGAAGATCTGCTATTTATCTTACGGTAAGGAGCAAAGTTTCTCCTTCTCTTACAGTCAGAGCTAGGTAGTTGTCAGAGCTGGTCATCTTTACCTCGTAGGTCGTAAACAAAGATAATGCATATTCTCATTAATACTCAAGAGTATTTCGATTTATAACCTATCTTATTCTAACATGCTCGAAGATCTGAACCTGTGTCAATGTAGGTTTACCTTAAAACTACTTTTATAGGAATACCTGGTGTTTGCTTTTAAAAGTATCACTTCCTTTTGTGAACTGTGTGAGCTTCTACATCACTTGCCACGCAAACAAAGGAAATAAAATGCACGGGCAGGACATTAGATCCAGGATGTTTAGCGGGTTCCCACACAGTAAGTGTAACGACCTGAAAAGATGTTTGTGAGCCTCCTGAGCACTCAGGCCCCCTGTGATTTCGGAGAGGAGGAGCTCCAGTGGTCTACCTCTGAGTCAGAGGCTGTGCGGCGTGTCTTCGGGAGAGCGCGCACACACAGAAATGCCACTCGATGTTCTTTTTGTGGTATTGGTATGTAGGTAGAAAGGTGAGTGACCGAGAGAACCGATGAGGGATGAGCCAGCAACAAACAAGTTTTCAGGGGCTAGAGATTTTTTTCAATGGATTATTCTGCATGTTAAAATAAATTTGTATTACTTTTACTTCTTGGAGTTCTGAGAATTGATTTAACCCACCAGAGATGCATTTGGGCCCTTAAGTTCAATGTTGAGGACCAAGTGCAGCCAGGTGGCAGTATTAGTTCCTTCTGGCTACAGCTGCTTTGTCTGTCGATCTGTCCATCAGAGTGACTGTGACCATGGGGACAGAGGATAACCTGGAGCCTCATGTCAGAAAGACTCTCAATGTGGTGGAATTTTCCTCTGTATTTGAAGAGCTCACAGTCTCAAACTCCAAGGAAACCATGCACAGGACAGGGGCGGACCACGACCCACCCTCTCCCCAATCCAGTGCTTAGTCTTTTTTTTTTTTAAGTTGGCATCTTCTTTTGTAAACAGTTTAAAACTTCCAACAGAAATAGTGTGGATCAAAATTTCCAGTAAAATAAAAAATATGCAATTCTATGCAATTTAAATAACTTCAGAGTCCAATTCTTTCTATACAATTGATTCTGGTCCCCTGGGTGATGGGGGAAAACTTGCCTTGGTGCATGAGCACACAATGCAGTATGTGTACATATTCTATAGACAAGAAGGCAAAAAGTAACACTTCCTGGGGATATTTGAGGGATACAGAACCGTAATGTCTCTGCGTTTGAAATATTGTCTTAAACTTTAGGCTTTGTGTCATTTTAAGAGATGATACTCTCCACCCCTAGAATGGTCTCAGGGCTTAACTCCACATGGGAACTATCTATATTTTCCAGCTGCTTCTAAGGTTGAACTTCAATAGGATGGTTTCATCATTTGACCTGACACCTGATTAGATCCTCCACACAGTGTCCTAGAATGTTGGAATTAGGAGATCACTTGGGGATATGTAGATCTTTCTCCCATGTAATGTGATTAACTGTTTGAAGGCATCCCTGACAGACAGCCATTTGGCCTCTTCTTGTGACCAGTGACGGGGAGCTTACTACTGCACAAGGCAGCCCATTCTCTGATTGGTCTGCTCTCATTGTTACAATGTTATTCCTTATATTAAGACAAAACTGCCTCCCAGTAACCTCCACCCATTGGTCCTAGTTCTGACTTCTGGAGCAACACAGAACCAACCTACTAATCTACTCCCTCCTGTACTTGACAGCCTTTCACCACACTCGAATGTAAGTATAAAACACCTTGCCAAGTAACTCTAACCATAAATGCTTGTAAGTATGTCTATGCACATTCCCATAAATATATGTGAGTACCTGTGCCAATGTTTTATCTCTTATAATGGACAACCAAGAGCTAACATATACTGGGGCTAACAATTATTATCCTTCTCTGGTTAGGATAAAGAAATTGCACTTTATAATATAATATAATGAGACAAACCCAGGAGTAAAAATGTATGTTAATACAGTTCTTCGTAGCTTGCATTTTTCATTTAACCCTTATTAAAACCTGTAAGTAATAGAGTCTTCCTTCCTCTATTTAACTCATAAGAACACTAACATTTAGAAAGGTCACATGAAGAAGGTCAAGTACTAGCAGTGAGAAGAAGGCCCTGCTGACCTCCCAGACCTCACCTGGCACTTAGCAGAGGCAGGTCTATATCGCAGAAGTGGTTTAGTGTATTTTCAGTGTGTTTTGATATTCTCCCCTGCCACGGTCATGCCAAGGCTGTAAGGAGTCACTTCTCCAGCCCTTTCAGTTCAAGGCAATCAGGAGGGTGTGGAAATAAGATAATCCCTCATGCAGGCTGCAGCACTAGGTGAGGCCAACCTGCCTTCAGTGGTCGTGTAGGACTTTAGAGAAGGATCCCTAGTGCTTTAGCTTTTCCAGAGGACGGCACCGGTTCTTTCTCCTGGAATTCTCTTTTGGTCAATGGGATACTAGGGCTGAAAATGGAGCCCTTTTTTGTTGTTGTTATTTTGTTGAGTTTTCCTGAAAGTATTTTTACAGAATTACTTTTGCAAAACATGACACAATCTACCTAGATTCTCTGCCTATTCCCCCAGGGCTTTGTGAGGGTGACTGTTGTGTTAATAACATTTGAAGCTTCAGAATCTGCTCTCACCAAACACAGTCAGCCGCTTCAATGTCACGGCACTCGGTCATGATCATGGCCCACCAACCCCCATGTGACAAGTGCTTACTTAGGAAGGGAAATGAAATGAGAGACACTAAAGACTTTAGGGAGAAGGGTCCAGATTTTAAAGACACAAGCAATGTCTTAGCATTTCTCACCACCCCTTGGGTGGTCCACTAATATGTGCCATTCGGGGCTTGGTCTACCAGTCGGCCTCTTACCTTGGACAGGATCTCAAAGTTTATCCTGGATGCTTTCCCAAGATCCTCCACTGCCTTCAGCATCTTCTTACTCTTTTACTGTCCCCTTTCTCCGGCTTTTGTCACTTTCCTTTCCCAAGGCTTCCAGATGCCTAGAGGAAACCTTCCCTGTGAAATCACTTCCAATTTTATTCTTTTGGAAAAAGGCCCAGCTCTGGAACTTTTCTCACTTCCCTCCACTCTCCCTCCGGCTTCAGTTCTCTGACCACTTCTCCCAGAAGCCAATGAAATAACTCTGTGGATGTGGAATTTGACATATCGAGGGGAGGTATTTGGGTGGAGAGCAGATTATATCTTGGTAATGCTTTTCTTCTGCCCCCAGGGGTTTGGCTGAAAAGAAAGCACGCCTACATCTGCCTGGCAGTGATCTGGGCCTATGCTTCCTTCTGGACCACCATGCCCTTGGTAGGTCTGGGGGACTACGTTCCTGAGCCCTTTGGAACCTCGTGCACCCTGGACTGGTGGCTGGCCCAGGCCTCAGTAGGGGGTCAGATTTTCATCCTGAACATCCTCTTCTTCTGCCTCTTACTCCCAACGGCGGTGATTGTGTTCTCCTATGTGAAGATCATTGCCAAGGTTAAGTCCTCCTCCAAAGAAGTAGCTCATTTTGACAGTCGTATTCATGGCAGCCACATGCTGGAAATGAAACTGACCAAGGTAACTGCAGTAATAATTTACAGAGGTGTTTTCTAATTGTTTAAAACTTTAAAGGGCAGAAAGGATAGGGAATGTTGCAGACTGGGAGAACTTAGAGTCTCTACCGTTTATGTACCTCTGAACTTCATTATTTTTTTATCTAAGCTTTTGCGATATCTCTTTTCTCTGTCTGTCTATGTCTCTCTCTCATTTGCATACACTCACATATACATGCATATGTAACGATTCTAATACCTACAAAATTTGTACAGTGGATCTACCAGAAGCTTATTCTTTCTATTGAAGAGAATATTACTGGTTCTTAAAAATTATTTTAGTAATAAGAATAATAACTTTTATGGATTATAAAATGCTTTGTATGAACTTTGGTGGGCATGAGGAGGGATATTCTGCCCTCTCACATTATTTACAGAGTAAGAGCTTATTATGTCTGCTTTCCTATGGGAAACTTAACTCAGGGGTAATTTCTGCAGGCTTGAATCCCTTGGTAAATGCTGGTTTTAGAGTTGGCAGCAATTTAGATGTCGTGGTGCAAGGAAAAGAACAGACAATTTGAAAATAAACCAGGATTTTAATTTTATCACCGACACTTGCCCGGTGTGTGACCCAGAGCTAGATACCTTTAAGTCTCCATTTCTTCACTGACAGGACAGAAAGAGTAACACCACCTCACTGGGTTGAGGTGGAGATTTAGTGAGATAAAGTATTGTGTCCTGTCCTCTGGTGCATGGGATATGTCAAATAAACCACAATTCATCCTTTCTCTCGTAACTTCTAGGAATTCTGGTAAAATCTAAGGCTGCAGTCTTTACATACTTTCATCGTGTCTCACCTTTACGCTGGTAATACTTTTCAGCTCATACCGTCAACATGAATGACATACAAGTAATGTCGAACTATGTATTTAATATTAGCTCACCGACCTTTTCATGGTTTTAAAGGTAAAAGTAAATGTAGATGGAAGTTCTAGTAATTCCTCCTGGTATCACAGTCAGTCGTGCTGATCAATATCCCACCTTCAGGCGTCATCAAGGCCTACTTTAAGGACCAGTGGTCTCAAGGACTTACAGTTCATGTAGCAGTTCTTTCTTGACCAGAGATGCTGTCCCAACGAGCCGGGACCCCTCTCTTAGTCATAGTCCTCTCTCCAAATCGCTGACTTTTTGAAGTTGTGCTAACACATCTCTTGGTTGCACGGTATGAGCTAGAGATTCTTTTTTAAAAATGGAAGTATAGTTGATATGCAATATTATACTAGTTTCAGTTGTACAACATAGCGATCCAACATTTATATTCCTCATAAGATCATCATAATACGTTTTGTAACTGTCTGTCACCATACAAAGTTATTATGATAATATTGACAATTTCCTCTTGCTATATGTTACATCCCCATGACATCATCATCATCATTATTATTATTATTAATAAATGGAGGTTTGTACCTTTTCTTTGCCTCCACCTTTTGTACCTACTTCACTCCCTCTGGCAACCATCAGTTCATTCCCACTGACTTTTACCCCTTAAACCCCACATGCTGAGTAGGAAGCACTTGAGGGACGTTTTCATCCTCTAAGTCTCTACTGATAACCTAAATATAGAACGTTCTTCATGGACAAAACTACAGATTCAAGAATCATAATTTACTTCCATCGTATAATGGGCTATAAAGTAGGAAAATATATTCATAGGGTATATTATCTGTAGGATAATAAGTTACTCATTTTCAGCTCTTCTTCAAGCTCTTGTGTGTTTTTTAAAATAAATTGAATGCAAATAAATTAATCCAAGTTAAATGTGGGTTACATTTAATCCAAATTCTGCCCTGGCTGATGTGGCTCAGTGGATTGAGCACTGGCCTGAGAACCACAGGGTCACCAGTTCGATTCCCAATCAGGGCTCATGCCTGGGTTGCAGGCCAGGTCCCCAGTGTGGGGCATGGGAGAGGCAACCACTCATTGATGTTTCTCTCCCTCTCTTTCTCCTTCTCTTCACCTCTGTCTAAAAATAAAATAAATAAAATCTTTTTAAAAAATCCAAATTCTATTGCATACCAAGCACTTTCTAGGAACTGGATGAATACAACAGTGATAATTTTCCTTTTCAATATTTTATGGAAATATGGCCACGGAAGCCACGGGATGTCTCTCACACTGGTATGTGGCTTTCAGTTGATCTTACAGCCCTGTAGTTTGGTATACCAGTAAAGTTGCTGAGATGTCGTATGACTTTCTCTCTCTTCTTGCCATCCCCCAGTGTTATTGGACTTGAGACATTCTGATGGTCTTGCCTAGCGAATCTGGGTCCTCACACCCACGAGGCCCTTCTCCAGTTACTTGGAGTCTGTTACTCATTATCCTCTCTCCCGTTTGTTACATGGCTTGGCTTGACGCACTCACAGCTAGCTTGTATTAATAGGCTGGACTCTTGTTTCTCTGTGTGTTCTCCAGGGTGAGCAACTTGTTCAGTCAGTGCTTCTGAAGCTCATTATCCATACGAGGTGAAGCTCCGCACACATCATTTAATTTGATTCATTATCATCCTCTTTGTCCTGAACTGTACAGATTCAACAGCCAGGCTCTCCCAGACCAGATTAACTAAAGAAATGGTAAACGGAAAGAGTAGGCACATATATGTATATTGTTTTATTTTATGTGCACCTTCTAAAATAAATACTAAATGACATTATATAATATATGTCTATATCATATTATATATTATTTCTGTATTTCATTTACATATATAAAACCTATATGAAGATGAGCTAAATACACATGTTCCTAATTCTTAACCTTTGGTGCAAAAAATTTAAGTCGAAATTAAACCTCCATTGAAAAATAAACACAACTTTCTATTGTGGCATCTTCTGTACTAAATTAAAACTATTTAAAGTTACTCTTTAATTTTGACCTTGATTTTTCTGTATGGAATAAAAATAAGTAGAAACAGCCTCATGCTGGGCCATTTCATAGTCATTTTCCTCCATTTAGCTGCCTCTCAGGACTGGCAAATTGCCTGTTTCTTTCGTGCTTCTGATCTTCAGAGCAGCCTGGTCTAAAAGCTTATTACTTAAAGGCCACCTCCCAGGATTCTGGGCTTAAAATCATTTACCTTTTCTGTGTACGCTAATTATTTCTACGTGGGTTATTACCTGGGCCTGTATTTTGCCAGTCTAGCCTTGTCAACTTAAAAATTGATGTTTTATTTATAACATTTTCTCCACATTGTAACTTCCTTCTAATTTATTTAAGAAGTGATTTAGCTAGACTTTTGTAGCAGGCTGGAATTTCACAGACTACAGACATTGCAGACATGTGTTCCCCCCAGAAAAACCCCTAAAGAAACCAAAAGAAAAAAAAACACTTTCTATGATTCAGTATAATTTCATATTTATGCCTACATTTTACCTTGTAAAACAAATAACTTGAAACAATCAGGATTAATTCATTTGAATCAAAGGTTTTCCTTCTCTTCTTATAACTATGTTTTAGGAATGTCTTTATAATTCCACGGTGCCCGTGGGTAGGGTCCCCTGGTCTGGCTGTTACTTATTGGCCCTAGTGTTGCTGGGAGGGGTAAGGTTCCCTCTCAGTCATCAATTGTCATGGATCACCTTACATCCTTCTTGCCTCAACTTTAAAGCCTCTTTAGGTTCATTAGCAATTCCAGCTCCTTCCCCATCCTTCCACTGCAAACCCTCTAGTAGCTGCCGGAAGTTTGTTTAGAACTCTGTAAAGTAAGGCATACGTTTTCTGTTCTCCTATCTGCAAAGCATTCCTCCCCCAACCCCACCCTCCGTCCCCCACGCTCAGCTCAGTGGAGCAGCTTTCAGAAGAGCATCTGGAGGTCAGTTACCAGCTCCTCCAATGCCACTCCCTCCCTCACGGGGTGGGGGGGGGGGGCTGCAAGCTCTTTACCCACACTGCAATGGGGGAACTGGCTCCTGTATCCTCATGCGTCCCTTGAATTGTTCCTATAATAGTTTAATGCCCTAAGTCCTTCATGCCTCTGGCTGTAGATACTCAAGTCATTTTAATTCCACTCAAAATTCTTTTCTCTCAAACATTTTATCTCTTGTAAGTTTCCAATTTCTGTTTTGAAACTCAGAAGCTGAGAAATGAATGTTTTACTTCCTTGGATATTTCGGCTTGTAAAAAGCTTTACACAAGGCAGTGAACACTCTTGCTGCTTTAATGAGGAGGGATGGTAGAGCCACAGGAAGGAAGTACCAGAAGAGTAATTTTTGCAAATATTATTATGCTAATTCTATTAGTACTTCATATTTACTCATTTGACAGACATAGATTATCTATAATGTTCCAGATCTATAGTTAGTACCCAGATCCTGTGGCTATCCGGCTTTCTTTAATTTTCGTGTTTCCTCCAAAGCCTTCCTGACTCCGCCCATCTAGTCGAAGTCCCTCCCCGGGCCTTCGGAGCACTCCGCACACTTACTTCACTGCATCTTGTGTTTGTTGCGCTTTTTCGCGAGACAGTAGGTGCTGTTTGCTGCTGCCCCCCATCGCCTTATGCCTGCTAGATGGTTAATCAAGATTGCTGTAATGAATACATAATTGAATAAACCAAGCCTAATTACCTTGATGAGTGTTAAGTGGTCCCTTGACCCCTGGCTCCTGGCTCCAGCGCCTCCTTCCCCTTTACACCTGAGGAAGCATTTTGCTTTGCCTCATTTTTTCACTGTGATTGTGAAGTCTTTTTAAAACTCAAATATGAATGTCTGCTTCCCTCAAGTTACTTTATTGCTCATGGAGTGTTATTTACCATCGAGGATTCAAATTCAGGAGGGAACCC
Organism: Carollia perspicillata; assembly: GCA_004027735.1. Lineage (NCBI taxonomy): Eukaryota > Metazoa > Chordata > Mammalia > Chiroptera > Phyllostomidae > Carollia > Carollia perspicillata. The sequence goes on from PVKM010017373.1 coordinate 8,622, forward strand.
CCTGTGAAGTCCAAGGGTAGTTTATGAGAAAGCTAAACCATATTGCTTTATTTTTAACCTAATTAATGAATTTCTTTTCTCTGTTTCTTCTTAGCTTAAATGCCACTTCCCAGAGAAGCATTCCAGAATTGAATTCAAGTCTCTTTATTACATTGTTTTAATGTTGCCTTTACATTTTCTTCTGAGAACTTATCACAATATATAATTCATTTACAATTGCATACTTGTCACAATATATAATTAATTTACAATGACATTCTCTTCTCAGAACTTGTCACAATATATAATGAATTTACAATTCCACACTTGTGATTATTTCCTCAATGTTTGGTTTTACCACTAGTAATAGGCCCATGGGATTAACCACTGTATTATTGTGTTTACTGTGTAGCTATTTTTGCCACTAGTACACTGAGAAGCTTCACACATAGATGACATTTGTTATTTACTTTGGCTGACAGTAGTTTAACCCCTTTTCGTGTCTGGAATTTTTGTGTTGAGGAATTTCTAACATTTTGCGTTTTGCTGAAGAGTGTGGGGAGCACAGATTGCCTCTTAATTTAAAAGATATGGAAAGACCAGTTATTAAGTTTCCAAGATTCCGTTGCCACTAGAGTGCAGCAATGACCCTAAGTGCAGCCACGTCAGCCTGTCTTGGGAGCTAGTGACACCAGTTAAAGGGGCAGGCAGATCTCTCCCTGGGCCAGGGCTACAGCAGCTGTAGTTTCGGCATCAGAACCAGTTCAGGGCATCATTTTGGGTTATCATTTCTGTGTACGTAGCCTCAATTCTACGTCCAGAAGTCCCAGCTGACCAACATGCTCCTTTTCTGTCTTACTCAGCCCAAGTCAATTTCTGTTGCTTGCCACTCGGAATCTTGACCGATTCACCTTGAGGCAAGTACTTCACCTCTCTGGGCTTTAGTTTTTTTCTTTGCGAAAGGAGGTGTGAGAGGAGAATTAAATGATAACTAAATTGCTTTCTAAAAATCTTAGGTTCTATGAAAATGGCTAGATTGGTTAGACTGTGTAAAGGTCTATGGTAATAGCTCTGACTTCTGAACCCACTGGCCTCTCCACCTGACCTGAGTAGGTGCCTCCGCTAAGAAGCAGCGACCCTATCTCAAGGGCCTTGGTTCATCAGTGATGAATAGTGGACTCTCCCTTGTTTTGTTGAAGCAGATACTTATAAATTTATATTTTCTATTTTTTATGCCAGCCACAGCCTAGTCAGGGAATATTGTGTGCAGTTTTAGACCCAAACTCTAAAACACAAATGCATGGAACAACATGACCTGATTTACATCCTCTCCTTTCAAACACAGCTTTTGCTTGTTTATAGAGTAGTGGTATTTTAAGATTTGAGAAAATTCCAACTTGGAAGTGCAGAATTATTCTTTTGCTTCTTTTTTTAAAAGTTTGAATTAATATTTTCTGTTTGGATCACAACCAGGACTAACATATGGCAGACACACCAAAGCTCTCTCAAGTTTTTTTATAAAAGTGCATAGAGGAGGGTCTGGGGCAGTTGGCTCTAGCCATCATCATTCTGCTGAAAATATAGAAAGAAGGGAGAAACTCAAACTAGATTTTCTTAGAGTTGTTAAATTACTTTCTTAAAGGTGGTGTGAAAGGTTAATATCAGTACTCTTGCTCTTATATAGGTAAGGGGACTGGGGGACAAAGGAGAGAGGTCATGACTGTCAAGTTCTCTGCCTTCCTCCAGGCCATTGGTTATATCACTCAGTGACAGGTTGCCCACCACGTGGAAGGTAGTAGTCCTATAACAGGAATTTGCTGTTACATTACTGTCTTTTAATATCACTTTTCCCTTGGGTTGGGAGGAAACATATAAACTTTCTAGCTAGACCCAAAACAGAAAACCAAATCTTATTATTACTGTGGTCCTGTCAATTTCACGCATTCCTGAAGCAGGTAGGGACCCTCCCCTTCCCATTCTCTCAATGTAGAGATGTGGTGATCTCTCTTCTTGTGACCTTATCTCATCCCAGACACTGAACAGTATTTCTCATCTGTAGTCTAGCTGTTTCTGTAACGTGACTCAGTTTTGACATTCGTGGGGAATTTACTCCATCTCTTTGGTCCTCCTGTTAAGCCTGCACTTCCACACCAATCCCATGTCCTCTTCTCATCTATTGCACTACTCCAGGTGGCATGCAGCTCCAAATGTTGACTGAGTCTTACTCATATCTGGGCAAAGAGCCTGATGGAAGGAACTGAAATGGTGGTTCTTAGAGAGTCAGGGGTTCTGTCTCACTCACATTTGTTGGTGGAGCTGAGCCATGACTGGAATCCAAACCCCGGAGGACCTCCCTATCGGTGACTGTCCCACAAGTCTACACTGCCCCAGAACACAGAGAAGACAGGACCTCTCTTCTTGGAAATCTTATTGCTGGAGTGGTTCAGGTGCATTGGGTCCCAAAGCAGAGCCTTACATAACTTGGAAAATTCAATCTTATTGTTCTATCATTGCTTTAATTGGTTAATTTACTGGACTTGATCAATAGGGACAATGTCACATCACACTTGATACAGCCTGGATTGTAGCTTCAACATGGGAATATCCCTGGTCCTCCGCAGCAAGATGTATTTGAAATGAACTGGGTTGGAGACGTGTGCGATTCTTTTGTATAGAGAAGCTAAACAAGTATTCTATGAATTTCCTCCCACAAAACTGCCTAATTTAAAAATTTAAAGTTTTACTGCTTTTCCAGTGAACCAAAAGGCAGCGATAAAAGTGAAGTAATTAAGAACTTAGAAGAATAGACAGGTAGAGCTGATTGTGTTAGAACTGGTTGAAGGATATCTGGGAGAGAAATTCTGGAAAACAAAAATGAGGACACAACTAGAAGTGAGGAAAGTCAAGATCCAACTAAGGAAATGATCCACTGTGTTCCAAATTGAGTAGAAATTTCTTGAAAAACTGAGTGGAACATGAAAGTTTTGAAAATTTTTGTAGAATATATCTTAAAGTAGTTTTAATATTTTAATATTAAATATTTTAATGTTTAATTAAATACTTTAACATTAAATGCATTAACATTAAATATTTTAACATTTAAATAATGTTAACATTAAATATTTTAATGTTTACTATTTTGTGGATTATAATTTTGACAGGAGAAGGTTAAAATGAATGTGTCTCAGTTTAACTTTGTATTTACTTCAAAACCATATATAATATTCTTCAGTACATTTTAAATCTAGGATTCTATCACTCTTTCTACTTTAAGCATTTGTCGTTACTCAATTTAAAGTATTTAGCTTTGGACTTCTGGTCAAATGGCAGCATAGGTAACTGCTCGCCTCCTCACACAAACACATCAAAACTACAACTAAATTATAGAACAGACATCACTCAGATCCACCAGAAATCAAGTTAAGTGGAAGTCTGAGAACTACAGAATTAAAGAAACCGCATCCACACAGACTGGCAGGAGGGGTGGAAAGGTGGAACAGGCTGAGCCCACATCCAAGTGTGGTGGATAACAATCTCGGGGGGAATGAGGAGTCCCAGCTCCACACCAGGTCCCCTCAGCCTGGGGTTCCAGTGCCAGGAAGATAAGTCCCCGCAACTTCTGGCTGCAAAAACCAGTAGGGATTGAGTTGGTAGAGGAAAGTTCTGAAGCCCCAAACAGTTCCTCTTAAAGAACCCACACATGGAATCACCTACGCACTCATTCCCTCTGGGCTCCAGCACCAGGATAGTGGCATACAGGGAGGAAACGAAGTACCAGACATCAAGATGAGAGTTGGGGAACAGCTTTCTCTGAGACAGAAAGTCAGGCAGAAGCCATTGTTTCTTTGCTGAACCCTCACCTCACAGAGCCACAGAGCTGGCAGGCTGGTACCATATCTGAGACTCCATCAACCTGGCCAACAGTGTTTGCCCTGCCCTGGAGATCCCCTGAGGCTCCATCTTACCCAATTTACAGATGTTTACAGTGGCTTTTCCATATGAATGACTGGTCTTGGCTCATACTTCACAACTTCCTGAACCCTTTCAAATAGGAACAGCTGGCCTCAGTGAGCCCCCAGCCCCTGTACCTCTTGCTAAATCACCCCAGGCCTGGCACTAGCAATAGCCAGCCTAGACTCGCAGTTTGGCTTAGCCTGGGAATGCCCAAGCCCAGCACAAGTAGCAGCCACCTCACATGACTTTATAGCTCAGACAGGGTGGCCCTGGGCAAAACACAGGTTGGGGATGACCTTGGCCAGCATCACCCAGGAAACCCCAGGGTCTGTGCACCCAGTGGAGAGCTGCAGACCACATTGGAGTACCACCATCACCCTGCACAACTGATCCTCCATGGAAGGCAGAGGTTTGTGGTCACTAGTCACAGCCAGTCTTTGCAACTGACTAGCCTGGGTAAATCCCCCCGATTTATCCGCCAACAACAACAACAACCAAGGCTCAACTATAAGAGGAGGGTATACTCAACCCACACAAGGGGCATATCCAGAGTACCCAGCATTTGGTGAAAGGGAAGGCTGTACCGCTAGACCCTATAGGACACCTACTACATTAGGCCATGCTACCAAGACAAGGAGTCATAACTGCTCTATCTAATACACAGAAGCAAACACAGGGAGGCTACCAAAATGAGGAGATAAAGAAAGATGGCCCAAATGAAAGGAAAGATCAAAACTTCAGAAAAAGAACTAAACAAAATGTAGATAAGCAATCTACCAGATGCAGAGTTCAAAACACTGGTTATAAGATGTTCAAGGGACTTAATAAGGACCTCAACAACATAAAAAAGATCCAGTCAGAAATGAAGGATACAGTAATCAAAATAAAGAAAAATTTACAGTGCAACAATAGTAGAATGGATGAAGCCAAGAATCAAATCAACAATTCCAAACATAAGGAACCAAAAACCAACCAATCAGAACAACAAGGAGAAAAAAAGGAGAAAAAAAGGAGGATAGTATAAACAACCTCTGGGACAACTTCGAACATTCCATCATTCTCATCATAAGGTGCCAGAAGGAGAAGAGAAAGGGCAAAGAAATTGGAAATCTATTTGAAAAAATAATGAAAGAAAACTTCCCTAATTTGGTGAAGGAAATAGACATGCAACTCAAGGAAGCATAAACAAGATAAAGTGTCCCAAACAAGATGGATATAAAGAGGCCCACTCCAAGGCAAACCATAATTAAAATGCCAAAGGTAAAAGATAAAGAGAGAATCTTAAAAGGAACAAGACAAAAACTGTTAGTTACTTACAGGGGAGTTGCCATGAGACTGTCAGTTGATTTCTCAAAAGAAACTTCACAGGCTAGACAGGATTGACAAGAAATATTCAAAGTCATGAAAAGCAAGTACTTATAGCCAAGATTGCTCTACCCAGCAAAGAAGCATTTATAATGAAGGGCAGACAAGGAGCTTCCCAGACAACAAAATACTAAAGGTTTCATCATCACCAAACCATTATTATAAGAAATGTTAAAGGGACTTATTTAAGAAAAAGATCAATACTATGAACAATAAATGACAATAAATACATATCCATCAACAATTGAATCTAAAAAACAAACTAAGCAAATAAGAAGAACAGAGACAGAATCATGGATATGGAGAGCATTTTGATGGTTGCCAGATGGGAGGGGGTATGGAGGAATGGGTCAAGGGGAGAGGGCAGTAAAAAGTACAAATTGGCAGTTACAGAATAGCCATGGGGATGTAAAGTACAGTATAGGAAGTGGAGTGGCCAAAGAACGTACAGGCTTGACCCATGGACATGAACAGTGGTGTGAGGACGGCCCGAGGAAGTGGGGGGTGGAGGTGGGCAAAGGAGGAAAAATTGGGACAACTATAACAGCATCATCAGGAAAATATAATTTAAAAAAGTATTTAGCTTCATTCTAAGCTGAGTATAACCATAGTGATTTATTTGCTGTGTTTAAAACTACAGTATATTTAATTCTCCTATGTCTTTTTAAAAGGGACAACAGAGTGTCAATATTTTAAGTCCTTTCTAATGCCCATTATGCACTCCCATAACAGTAGAATATATGTAAAATGTGAAAAATATTGTGGACTAAGTGCCAATCTACTTTTTTGTCAGCGACTTTGGCAGCAACACAGAAACAGCTTTTAAGACACTATGAAATTATCATATGACTTACCAATTATCATATGACTTACCAAAGGAGAAATGATGGAGGCGTGTTAAGTTCCAAGACACCTGCTAAAGCCACCTTTATTTATATAGTTATTGTTCATTTGGGGATTGAGAGAAAAATCCCCTTAGTGTAAGCCTGGGAGCCTCCATTCAATTTACCAACAAAATTCACACAGACCAAACCAAATACAGCCTCTCCTGGGTAAGCCTCTGCAGAAAAATGGAAAAACAAGCAAGTGGGAGACCTGCACTTGCACCATGTGCCTCACCTGTGACTGTGAAGCACAGGTGAGCCTTTTGGCTCGGGACCTTACAGCAAGCAGCAGGACCCTAAGGCTGAGCTTCAGAATGTGCAGGAGATGTGGGATAATTTGATTCATCTCCTTGGGATTAGATTTTCCTGCTTGAAAAATCAAGGGAAATAAATATTATTGGTGTTTTCTTTTTCCTGCTGCAGTTAAATTTTAGAGACGAGCCTCGAACTTTTGGGGTGGAATTTTAGAACCTGAGATGTGGCAAACACAAGGCCTGTGGGCTGAATCCAGCCTTCCACCTTGCTTTATTTGGCCCAGCACCTTGTTTCTACCTGGCGGCAGTGCTGAGCTCCTTGACCCTGGTTAAGGAGTCGTTACATTTATACAGTCCTAAAATTACACTCAGCCCTTTAAAGGCAAGAGAGGGGCTCATGTGGCCCCTGGTGAAAATGAGTTTGACAGCCCTGATGTAAAAGTAATTTCCTAGGCTTCCTTCTTAACACATCCCATACATATGGGGTTCACAGGGTGCACACACACTGCTGACAAGCCCTTCACAGGTCAAATAGACTGAAGGGTATATGGATCATTCCCTGTGTCCAATATTCTGCTCCCACAAAAGCATATTGAAATGCACACGCACACAAATAAGTTTGCTGTAGGAAAAACTTATCCAAGTGGATTTCTAAAGCAAAAAAGAATGCACAAACACTGCTGCTCTAACTTTATTAATAAAACATTTTGTGTCTCATTGTTCATCATTGATCCTTCATGCCAGTTTGTCATGACCTTGATGTTGGGAACTATTTTACTTCTTAAATAAGGGGGAAAGAAGAAGTGGCCCCTGGCCTCAGATAGCTTTATTCTTACATCTTCCCAGGGTTTTAGGAAACTCAAAGGTAAAAGGAAGGAACATTTTTCCTAGACCTTCCAAGTTGGGTCTCATTATGCTTTTTCTAGTCACGTGCCCATCCCCATTCCTACTACTGTAGCCAGAGGAATGTGGGCTTCAGGTCAACCAGGGTCACGTGATGCCTGTGATGCCAAGTCCGTAAAACAGCCTGGGGTAGGAAGAGAGGCTGGCAGTGCTAAGGTACAGGGTATACTAAGAAGAAGAACAATAAACACAAACAACAAAACCGGGTATCCACTACACAGAGGACTCATTTGAATGTGGTGTCTTTGTAGCAGGTCCTTGAATAATGCTTTTCGTTCAGTGTCATTTTGTTATCATGTTGACTAGATGCCAGAGGAATATAACTTACTTATATTAACTACCCTATAGTAAAATTGTTTTGTGATAAGTTGTTTCACTTAAAGTTGCAGAACCTACCGATAGTGTTACATGGGAACTTACAAGTTAAATCACCTTTCTTTTACTTACAGAAAAATATTCCCATAGATAACAATTACTGAAGTTAGCATGCTTTCTCTCAACGAGGGCCTGAAATAGCTCAAGCTGAAAATTAAAAGGAAAGCTTGGACTTCATTTGCCAGTGTCAGAACCCTGACTGAGACCCCCCCCAATTCTTGTGTAGACTGTTGCCTAAACAAACCTGCTAAAAGGAAAGATTCTGTGTGGGCAGAGACTGTGTCTGCTTCATTCATGGCTTTATCTTCAACACAAAACATACAGGAGGTGCTCAATAATACTTATCGATTGGATGCATACACAGTGACCTTTCCACCTCCTGGTTTCCACCTCCTGGTTTCCACCTCCTCGATTTCGTTTTACAGGTTAATTTTCCTATGATAAGCTCTCGTTATGCCTCCTGCTTAAAACTTACTAGTGCCTGAAAACATAGGATGGGGAATTAAGTGCAAGCTCAGTTATTTGTTATATAAAACCTTGACTATATGGACGCTATCTTTTTTTCCAGTTTTATCTTCCTTCGTTGCTTTCCCATACACCAAAGTGAATTGCTCACAAGTTCCTACACAAACCTCACACATACCTGTCTACATCTTTGCTCATGCTGGCCTCACTACTATTCCTTTATTTCCACTCACCAGTGTGCATGCTGAATGCTACATCCCTTATGAAACTTAATGTGTCCCACAGCATGTAATTTTGTCCTCGTAGCACTTAAATCCTATTCAGCCTAGTGCTGTAGTTATTTGTGTTGTAGAAGGATACAATTAAGGCACAGGCTGTACTAGCGCCTCTCGCAGCACCTGCTAGTGTCTTGCACAAAACACTTTCCCAAAACGAGTTTGCTGAATTAAAGTGAGATGATGTGTAGGGTCAGGGAGATAGTTACAGGGCACCAATTAAGAGTATATTACTAAAGGGACTGAATTGCAAATGATAAGAAACTAGTAAGGATGTTTTAAGCCCTATTTCTAATTATCCATTGGTCTGAAAATTAAGAGGCCACTAAAATTAATAAAGTTCTGTAAGAGAGAAAAGTGTTTTCTGGAAAAGTCTTGTTCTATGCAACTGTGTCACTTTGGTTAATGCTCAGTGGATTCTCTTTTCCTCTGTAGCTAGTGAATTTCCATGAACTAATCCTCAAACATAAAAACTCGAGCCAAAAGAAATAATATTTAATAGAAATCTCTGAAGAAGATTCATATTAGAATTTTAAACAAGGGTAGAGTTTCTAAGTTTCCTGAGGCTAATCTGGGTGACTTAACATTTCATCAAGGGGAACATATTTTCCATCTAATTTTTAAGTGAACGCAGGCTGAGAAATCTGGCAATTGCAGGAGCACTGATGTCTTTTTAGCATGATTTCCTGCCCATTGTAGGCACAATCTGACAGTGTTTATAGGGGGTAAACTTTGGGTCTTTGGGTACATTCAAATTCTGGAGTAGAGAATAAAGGAGATGTGGTAAGTGGGAAAAAGAATTACCATGACTTCTTCTGGCCTAATATTTCAGAATTTCATATGAAATCATTCCTACAGACAAAAGAAATAGAAAGATAATGGACTTTCTTGGGTATAAATAGGCTACCTGCCTTTCCCCCACATCCATCATTTCCACCAGGTGTCTTGATTTTGTTCTCTGTTGCTTTCTCTCATCAGGTGGCCATGTTAATTTGTGCTGGCTTCCTGATTGCCTGGATTCCCTATGCAGTGGTCTCGGTGTGGTCTGCTTTCGGAAGGCCAGACTCCATCCCCATACAACTGTCTGTGGTGCCAACCCTACTTGCAAAATCAGCAGCAATGTACAATCCCATCATTTACCAGGTCATCGATTACAAATTTGCCTGTTGCCAAAGTGGCGGTTTGAGAGCGACCAAGAAGAAATCTTTGGAAGACTTCAGGTAAGATGGCAGAAGCCAGAAACTAGTGATACTCTCTTGTTTCAGAATTCTGTGGGATGCAAGCCACTCTGATATGCTGTCTTCTTATGGTTGGTGCTTATCAGTTAGTGTAAGGAGGGATTTATTTTCTGTTCCAGAAAATCAAGTCATGGGATATGTAGGGGATGATGAGAGGAGTAGAGAGTGAGAAATGTAATTGTGTTTTTTAAATACTTTATTTATTCATTTTTCAACTACAATTTACATTCAATATTATTCTGTGTTAGTTGCAGATGTACAACAGAATGGCTAGGAGTCCCCCGATGTTTCCACCACCCACCTGATAACACATAGTTACCAGGATGTTTTTCATTATATCCCCTATGCTCTAGTCCACACCTCCGTGACCATTCTGTAACTACCAATTTGTACTGCTTTTCATTATTCTGCTTTTGATCGCAGAGCAACTAAGATAGGAAGTAATATTCATTTGCACAACCGTTATCTGAGAGCAAACCCATGTAACTTCAAGATTACTATTCCACATGATATCAATCCAAAATTAAGTTCTCACAACAGAAAAGATTCTCTTGTTTGGGACATTTCTACTATTAGCTAAGAGTATGAGATTTGAGCAGGCAAAGATAGGAAAGAAGGGAGGTGACATTTTTACTCTCTGCCAGGTTCTTCACTTTATATTTGCAAGAGCCCCATGTTATTCTAGCTCTTCTCTCTGTCAGATAAAGAAACTGAGATTCAAGGACAGTTGAAGTTAAGTGGGCTGCCAGAAAGTAGGAGAGCAGGGATTTAGTCAGGTCTATTGGGTTTCAAAACTCGTTCCTATTCATCTTTGCTGTTTCTACTACACAATGGACAGTGAATCTGGGGACCCAGCACCATTTTTGCTAAAAACTCAGGGTAGGTAAAGAGCTGAGGACTAGGGGGGGTCTTCTGTGTCCACTCAGGGCCAGTCTAGCACCAGAAGGTGGAACAGGTACCTGAACTCATGGTCTGAGGTGAGGGCTGTTGAGAAGGCCCCGGATTCTCTGAGCCCACTTTTTCCTTAGTCATTTGAAACCTAGTTATTTTTCAAAACTATTTTCCTCAATTAAGTAGAGAACAGAGGTGGGAAAGGGTCGAACTAGCTATAAGAAAATGTGGGTTTTCATCTTGTTCTTTCATTGTGCTTAAAAGACCAATCTTCTGACTTTTGTTTCCTCACCATGTGAGTACAGGATCAAATGAAAAAGATAATTTAAAAATAGCACAAATAAAACATGGTGCTGTCATTGTTTCTGTGGTACAGAGGAAGAAACACACAATTTGGAGGTGGAAGACCAATGCTTAAGATCAATTGTGTTATTTGCAATAGCTCTATATTTGGGGGCAAATTAACTACTTAGAGCCCAGGACTGGGATAACTGATGGCCATACTCCTCTTCCTAAATTGTGAGAATTACACAAAATGTGTGTGTGGAAAGGTCTAGGTAACAACTGTTACTCCCCCCGTCACTGTTTGTGGTTAATGGCTTTGCTGTTGAATGAGAAAAAATCAAATGCTGAACCAAAATACATCTATTTTGGAAGTAATAACATTTTGCCCTTATCAACTATTAATACTCTATTATGAATATAGGTAGAGAGAATACTTTTAATAGAGCATTCATGAGAGAAAATAATGAGTCATTCCTCTGAAGGAGATGGGAATTTGGCAGGAATAGCTGAAAGCAAATTTCACCTACCTTGTATTTCTGCCTCATACTGACTCTGGGTTTGAAACATGCACTCATGAGTGTGAGCAGCACATAAACACTCAATACTCAGCAATGAAAAGCAAAATTAATGTGGAAGAGTGACTTAAGGCTACAAACCTTTGGAGAAATCACCAGGAAAGAAACAGCTCAGCTCACCTGCTCCCATTAGCCACTTATGTGAAATATGGCCACTGCTTTTCTGGAGGAGGTCAAGGGCTGTTTTCCTTACTCCAGAGCTCCAGCTTTCGGTGGGAATATGCTGAAACAAGGAAGAGCCCTTAGGTTCTAGAGGTTGGAGCATCCTCAGGGGAGGAATGCTAAAGATATATGGGGTTGCAGAGTTTAGAGGGATCTGCTTCAGACAACAGCAGAAGGGTGAGAACTGGCTATGAGGGCTTTCTTTATCACATTCCAAAGAAGAAACAAATTTTGTTTATCTTTGTTGTGATGAAGGAGCTAAGAAAGTGGGCAATGTGGAGGCTTGTAGAGTGAGATGAAGAGGCATGAAGCCAGTTTAGAATGGGGTATGTTTTACCAGAACAATGAAATCAAATTACTCTATATTAATTGATATCTGTATTCTTTACTTTTCTGAGCTCTGAAATGTATTTGCTTTTAATGGAAGACCTTTTGGGAACCAGTTTGATTTCAAATAAAACAGCTAATGTGTTGAATATGAATGAGATTGTGGAAATAAGTTTTGAGTAAATGTAACAGTTAATTAAAAGTTAACTTATTTCCTCCCCTCTACCCCTGCAATGAGTCTCTTGAGATTTTGGTGGAAGCCGATAAAAAATATGGCCAAGAGCCATTTTTGAAGTGTCGTTATTCACCTCCCCTGCCCAGGGTGTCCAGATGTAGTTTTCTGCATTTCATAAATAGTTTGTCTCCACCTTGCTGTGTGTTAAGAGACACCCGGGAAACGGACAAACTAGTGCTGTATGGATCTCACCTGCAGAGACTCCGTTTTAATTGGTCTTGACTGGGGCTAAGCTTCAGTTGTTTGATTGTTTAACTCTCCAGATGATTGTCATGTACAGGCATTGTTGAAAGCCAGTGAACCAGAGCCTGGGAAAGAAAATCGTTAGTGCAGCTCATGGAGTCATAGGCCTTTCACCTGCCCGTGTAGACACCAATGGTCACCAATTGTCAGTGGCAGGTGAACCAGACTGAGATGCTAGGCCATTCTTAGATGGAACAGAAAAGTTCAATAGACACAGGGTACATAATGAAGGATGAAAACATCTTACATTCTTAGGGTTTTAGTAAAGATAAAAAACAAAGAACAAAGCCCTAAATTCCACATCGCTATTGTAATCAAACTTCCCCTGACCACCTTAGTTTTAGTGCTGTCTTTGCAAAAGAATGCTCTTTTAGTAGGTGGATCCCAGGGCCCAGCAGAGTGGTAGACAGGTATGCAGCGAATTCTATCCTGGAGGACAGCAAAATCACTAAAGCACAGAAAATGTGCCAGGAACAAGTGGCTTTTTTTTGGAAAGCTCTACCCAAGGGACTTCTTAACTTTGAAAATTCTAAATTGAATTACTACTTTTCATCATTTTAATTTGACTCTTGTGTATATAATATTCATGGTAGCAATTTTGACATGATGTACATATGTGTGTGTGTATATATATGTATAGATATATATAATACATGTTAAATTGCATGTTTCTTCTATATCTAGGCTACACACCATAACCACTGTCAGGGAATCCTCCGCTGTGCTGGAAATCCATCAAGAGGTATGAAGATGGACACAGCATCACTCACGGACACAATTACTCACTTATTTGCGTCTTCACTGCTGTTAATGTTTGATTGCAAACACACTTTTCTCTTTAGTATATTTTTATATTTGTATACTTTTCTTTTTTTTCCCTTAAGCCAGGATTTACTGGGAAAATTCCAATGGTCAAAAGGAATCTTGATTATAGTATACTTTAAGGAATATTACTAGAAAGAGTCTCCCTGGAATTCTCTTTTTAAAACCTATTGTGACACCAAATAGTATTAAGTCTGAGATATTAAGAAAAGTGTTGAAAAGTTTTCTCTGTCAGGGTGTTACTTAATTCCATTGCATCATCATTATTATTTCTTAATGTACGGCTGCGAGGCAGTTTATGGGGTTCACTGAGGTGGGTGATCATTGGGTCCCTGATTGCACCCCAGCTTTGACTGGTCTTTTGATTCCCACAGCCATTCTCTTCTCCTGCTGACAGAGGGCCCCAGTACAATGGTAGAGATGCCACAAAATCATTCTCTAGGGAAATCAAGTTTGCCTTACTTCCCTAAGAGCTCTCTTGTATCTCAGCATTTAAGGACTAAAGTAATTCCTACTGATGATAATTGTACCTACATGGGTTTTTCTCATTAAGTTCTACATACTAATATAGTGGGTACAACAGGTCATTTACCAACTATAATTATTGGAAAAACAAATTTAGAGAAAATAACTATATATGTGTTGTTTCTTTTGTTTGTTTTTTGCCCTTATTCTTTCTTGTGTTTGCTCTTTATTTTCAACAAATACCTTGTGAGGTTTATGGGTAAAGAGTGACAGATAAGAATGGGATAGAATTTCAAAGGCAGCTAGATCACTGTCTTTTCAGAGCTAATGAAAGAGCAGGCATGTAAATACTAGGTCCAAATTGGTCTTCAAATCCATGTCTACCTGATCGTCTTTCCTAATCCAAGGAAAGGGCCATTTATTTTGCAACGGTTTCAACTCAAGTCTTAGGCAGGTGTTCTCCATGCTCTCCTGCTCCATCTACCCGCTACTGCTCTATGACTCTAAGCTCTGCTCGCCAATTCTGATCCTACCATTTGACCACAGCTGGTGGTAAAATTAAGCAAGGGAAGAGAGACCCTGTCAGTGGCTCTGATAAACTCTCCAATCTTCGCATTACCCCTTCAGTGGCTCTGATAAACTCTCCAATCCTCGCATTCAAGTATTTATAGAGCATAGGACCCTCCCCAGGACTCAGCCCTTGGTACACAGCACCTTTGGTTTCTTTGTGTTTTAGTTTTCTTCAGAGTTAGGGTGGGGATGAGAAATGAGCTGATGTATAGCAGTGGTTTAAGATTAGTGCTAAATAAATGTGTGTATAAAACACTCTTTATGATTACAGCAAAAGCAGGACAGTTCTGCCTGTAGTGCGTGGTTGCTTGCCAAAGTCTGGAGAAACGAGGAAGAATTTGTCATGAGACGAGAGAGGCAAGGGAGTTTCAGGCAGAGTGTAAAGTAGAGAGTGTGAAAAGTGTGTGGTGCCACAGGTGGAGGGGACACAGGCATAGATGGCAGAGCCTCTGCCTGGGCAGCACCCCAGCTTGGTGTCCTTTGGCACCCTGAAAATGGGGAAATATCAGCAGAGGCAGGATCAGATACAAGAGGCTTTGTTTATGCTGTTATATGAATTTAACCTTGAACAAAATGGAGAGACCCTGCAGGATTGTAGGCAGGAAAAGGAAGTGAAGGGATTTAGAATTTTTAGAAAGACCAGTCTAATGGCAGTGTGGAAGGTGGAGTGTCTGGGTAGGTGTGGGGTTCAAGATTAGAAGCTAGCAGACCAGTTAGGTGGCTTTACCAAGAAAGTAGAATTTATGAAGCCTTGAATGAAAGCATGGTAATGAAAAATATATGCATTGCTTTAGAATATTTTCAGGAGTAGGAGATCTTGGCAATTGATTGCATGTGAGATGGATGAGTCAAGGATGACAAGGGGGCATCTGCCTAGGGAATAGTGGAGACAATGGTGTCTGCAGAGGAGAAAATGCAGGTAGAGGAGGGGGATGAAGCAGATAATTAATTATATTTGGGATTTGTTGAAAACAGAGTGTCCACAACACAGGTGGAGCTACTTAAAATAGCTAGTTAAAAATAATCTAAAGTCATACCCAATGACACAGGGATTATAGAGTTTGTGAGTTAAGCAAGTTCATGAGATACTGCTGTTTCAGAAGACCTGAAAAAAAAATAAAGTGAAGGAGTTTTTATTTGTTTTGTTTTCGGGGAAGTGATCATGGAAGTGAATGATGGAAGGAAGAAGAAGTATGAAGGAACATTCAAAGTAGTGTCACTTTGTCTAGAAGGTAGAATTTAATAGACATTGTACGGAATCCCCTGAAAGTAGACCATGACTTGTCTACTATTAGCTGTTTAAGTAGAATGTGTTCTTTAACATACTTTTAAAAAGCATGTGTAAGAAAGGATTAGCATAGTTATGGGGTGTTTTGGGACGTAGAGTTGTAATACTAGGCGCTTTGGGCAAAAATTCAAAAATTAAATTGTGTTTCCAGTTTGAAAAACATTATTTAAAAAGATATCCTCCATGCCGTGGTTCCACATTTTTTGGTAATGTTCTGGGAACTGAGAGGTACCAGAATTGTTACCAGAATCGACAGGGAAGGAGAGCGCTGGTCCTTTGGGTAGATGGAGAAAGAAAAGATCGGTCCTTGACACTGGCTTGCATGCACCAGGCTGTCCTTATTGTCATCCAGGGGCTTACAAAGATTCCAGAAAGCTCTATGTAGTCCTCAAACACTTCTAAAAATTCAATTTAAGTTTGCTTTACTTTTAAAAAAAGGTATATGACATTTGGTGTGCTGGGGTGGTTGTGTGTGAGATGGACTTTGAAACCTTGAGTAGACATTTTTCTTGTTCTCCTTTTGGTTCTTGTATGGGGCCCAGTGCCTGACATGAGCAGGGTACTCAGAAACTGAATGGTTGAAAGCAAGAGTAGCTCTCAGGGTATGGTTTGGGAGGGATTTAGAAGCATGTGATGGAGTTTTAAATAAAGAATGTAAAATCCTAGATCCCTGATTTATTCTGTATTTTAAATTCACTTGCTTCTATCAACCTCTGTTTATATATGACTTGTCTCATTAATGAATGAATGAATATATAAGTTTGTGAAATGGGGATTAAGACTAAAAATGACCTATTAACTTGAAAGATTGGAATTCAGAATCATAATAAAATCCAAATATATTTTAATTTTTTCCCAAGTAGAGTGAAGCAATAGTAATATATAGTAAATGACTTATATGAGTCTTAGAAATGCAACTGTTTCAGGATTTCAGCATTATATTTACTTGAACTAAGACAGTAGCTAAAATTTTTGTCTCATTTACTTTTCCTTTGAAAAGCACATTACTACTTCTAATGAGCTTTAGGATTGTGAACCCAAATCCACCAATGGGAATGCTTGTCCATTAAGTTAGAACAAGTAAGGCAGGGACACAGAGGAGAGGGAGAGTAAGCTAACTAATAGTGAAGGATCACTGATGCCTGCATAACTAAATGCCATACAGACTGCAGAAACACCCAAGGATCTTTGACAGAGAGTGAAGATACATGTTATTATAGAAAAAATGTTAGTGATTTAGTAACTAATTGTAGAAAAAGAGGCAGGCCTGTTGTCCAGAAGACCAAAGAGTTGGCCATTCTGTACTTCTCTTGAGAAAAAGGGGCAGGTGAGAAGAAATCTAAAAACTATAGGGGATTTGGTAAGAAAATACACTGGAGGGCATCCCCAATTTCAAGCCATTAGCCTCCACCACACAGTAAAACCACTAATCACCACTGTGACCTTGAATGATTTTTTAAATGATTGTACAACTTTAAACATATGTATGTATTAGGTTATGAAACTTTGTGGAGTATATTCTGAATATAATTTTATCCAATGGATTTAAATCAAGCATTGGCTTATAAGGTACTTTTCTCAATTATTTGAATATGATTTCCTTAATACCTGACAAATGAGACAGTATAGCAATGATATGTAGGGACCCCTCCAATATGATCAAATATATGTATGTATATATACACATATATATGTATATACACACACATACTATATATATATAGTACCCTCATATATACAACAAGCTCTAACATAAACATATGTTACATACATTATATGAAATATATTTGAGCAAAAATCATTCCAAATTG
>PVKM010017374.1:0-25965 GCA_004027735.1 Carollia perspicillata
TCCTGGATTTTAGATTTTAGATAGGCTACTCTAAAGTGAATGCCTTAGCGATATGAGAACCCCTCTCTTTTCATTCCTCCTTGTCTCTTAGCCACATATATCTATCTACTGCATTTTTCATTTCTTTATAGTTTTGGTTTCCTTTGTTGAATACCATTTTTTCCCACAAGCTGCTTTTTTAAAGGCTGCCTAGCAGATGAAATCTTGTATGTCAAATTGTCCTTGGGATGCAGCCTTTGCTTATTATACCATCATCTTTCACTGGTGTTGGAGTAAGTCACTTGTCAGGAGATGGTATTCACTCATTCTATACAGAGGTGACACTAACAAAGTGCCCTCACAAAGCCACAGATGTCAAAACAGGACTGCATCTCAGAAATACAACCTAGTGCCTGTAATAGTACATATCTTTCCCAAAGAAATTTGGGGCAAACCTGTTCCACTCATTTTTTAAATCCCTGGTGCTTATTACTAGACTTGGAATACTTGAGGCACACAAGAAATGTCTGGTGAATTGAATGCCATAGTTTTACTCATTGTTTATCACACAGTCAAGTGCACAGTACACTTTTGTGGCTGTTGATATAAGGCCTAAGGAGGTGCAGTGAGTTGCCTAAAGTGTCAGTTATAGTATATTGTTCTAACCTACCACTCCTTGATGCTTTTAAAATATGTGTATCTATGTGTAATGTGCAGGTAAATTTATTTCCTTTGCAATCAGTGAAGCAAGGGACAAACTTCTTCATGTACAGAAGACCCTAAGTGGAGACATGAATTAGATATTATGCAGTTTTTTTCATGAAATTGATTCAATGAAACAATAACAAGTGCTCAAATATGTTAATTGCTTACCGTATCCTAGGAACTATCTCACTAGAGATAACAGGTAAGACATCATCCTTGGAGCAAAAAATAAAGTTTGTAAGATTTTTGGAGGATGTCATATTTTGTGAATCACTAATAGAGACAACCTGTATTTCTGCAAACTTAGCCTCAATACATTTATCTCAGCAGTATTTTGCTTGGCAGTGTGCTATTACCTAGCCTACCAGAAGTTCAGAACAGCTACGTTTCTACTTTGTGGGGCAAGTGAAGTGACAGGTTACATTTTCATTGTGTTCTTTAACCTCACAATGAAATCACTGAATATGTAGCAAGAATGTAAAGATCCACCCTGCCAAAAAAAGTTCTATATACATTAAAAAAAAATCTGAATAGGAAAGGTGAGGCCCAAGGAGATTTAGCTAGAATTGAAATCAAGAACACTAAGATTTCACTTAGTACATGTTGTCTCAATAGGGCACATGGACAAGAACCAGAGGCACTGGGATGAGTAAGAGAGAAGCTAGAGAGGTTCATTGTTGGGAAACTAACCAGATGCATGAAGAAATAAACTACTTTTGGGTAGAGTGATGGGGGAAAATTTTTTTCATAGATATATTTTTGGTCCAGAAGTTTAAATGTATAGATAAAAAAACTAGAAATGACAGATTTTCCATGAAATAAAAATCAATTTACTTTAATTATTAAGTTTGTATTACATATTAAAATAAAAACAGTAAATTTAAAAAGTCATAAATGATGACTGAATAACTTCAGATAGTGAGGTGTGTACCAATGCTATCCAGAGTGTAGAGGTCTGACATTAGACTTAGTCTTATAAAAGAAAAAAGAATTGGCCACAGATCAGTAATTTGGAAAGAAAAATAGTCCATAAACCTGAGCTGTGTCTTCTGAAGGTCATGGTAGTCCCTGTTTTCAGTTTTCATGATGATACTGTTAAGAGGGAGAAGGAAAGAGGTGGAACAGTGAGGGGGAGAAACTGGCAGGATTTAACCTAACTGCAAGGCTTCATAAAGTTATGTTGAGATGCTGATTGAAAATTCACTTGTAAGGCCAAATCTTGAACATCGTAACTTTGTTGTTTAAGTTTTTTTATTTTTTATTCCTTCCTCCTTTCTTTCTTCTATCTGGTTTGATATTTATCCAGAGATCCTTCCTTAGGGACTGAAAAGATCAATGAAATGTCAAAATTATTTTAACTATTAAACTAGAGTGGATAACAGAGCATATGAAGGCCACTCAAAGTCAGCACTGTCTTTGCCCTCAAAATCTTGAACCACATTTGACTTTAAGTCCATTAGTTGGAGAAGGCTGAGAGAAAGGTATGACTTTGAGGGTATCATTTGAGGTTGGGTGCAGGTTAAAGAGAGAGCTCCCTATATGAGTGCATCATGGTACATTCATGATCTCAAGGTATATTTTTTGAATAAGCCAGAATCAATCTCAGAAGTTCAGATGTTCTCTTAATTACCTGTAAGCATGGAAGGTAAATTGAAGGAGACAATCTCCAACAAAACACCCACAAGTGACTCCTGTAAAATTCTCTTTCTTCCACCATACCTTTGTATACCCTCTCACTCTGCCTCTTATTCACCAGAGGTAATTGTCTGCCCTGGTTCCTTGGGTAGGTAATTAGGTGTCTCCAGACACTCAGTGAGATGTGGAAACTATGCTAAAGTTACACATTAGGAAATGTGTAACTTTAACCATTACTGACACAATAACTGTTTCTAAAGAAGTCAATAGCTTAAGATAGAAAAGGGAGTAGCAATGGGTGGACATTATGAGTGGTCACATTTCAACTTAAAGGAAACACAAACATTCTAAGTTCTGTGCAACAATGGAGTCATTCATGAGACAGAGATTAGTACAGACTCATTCATTCATTCAATAGCTCAATCGCTCAACACATACTTATTGAATATTTTCATATGCTAGACATTATTCCAGCCCACTGATTTTCAACCACTGTGCCACAAGGATTTTTAAAACATACAATGCCTGACTAGTTAGTCAGGGGCTCTAACCTCTTTCTCCTTAGATTGTCAAATAAAAAAGACAACAGTCAACACAACAGTAGCCATCTAGCATGTATGAATCAAGATTATACTTTTTTGGTTAGATAGACAAAAAATACATTTTTTGGTGTGCCACTGAATTTTAGTAATTAGTTTATATGTTCCACTAGATGAAAAAGGTTGAAAATAGCTGCTCTATGCAGTAGTGAACAAAAGAGGCAAAAATTCTTGCCCCTGTGCAACTTTTCTGGGGGAAGATAGACAATAAGAAAAAAGAGGTAAAATAGGACTTCTGGCCAAGATGGAGGTGTAGGTAGGCACACTTTGCCTCCTTGCACAACCAAAAAGAAGGATAACAACAATTTAAAAACAAATAATAACCAGAACTTTCAGAAAAATCAAACTGCATGGAAATCCAACAACCAAGGAGTTAAAGAGGAAACATTCATTCAGACCTGTAGGAGGGGCAGAGATGGGCAGGACATGCAGCAAGGCCTTGGCTGGCAGACTGGGTGGTCCCACATTTGCATGTGGATAAACCAGGAGGAACAACTGGGGAGCAAAACGGACCACACAACCCAGGGTTCCAGGGCAGGGAAATAAAGCCTTGAAACCTCTGGCTGTAAAAATGTTTGGGGGTTGCAGTGGTAGGAGAAAAACCCAGCCTCACAGGAGAGTTTATTGGAGAGGCCCACAGTGTTCTAGAACCTACACAAACCTACCCACTTTGGAATCAGCACCAGAAGGGCCCAACTTGCTTGCCGGTAGCAGGGGAAGAGGCAGAAAACTGGCTGAGAGCTGAGGAAGTGTCATTGTTTCCTCTCTGACCCCTCAGCCACATACAGTGCCACAGCAGGCAAGGTAGGTTTCCCAACCATGGTGAATACCTAAGGCTTCATCCCTTACAACATAACAGATGTGCCAACACAAAGAAATATGGCTCAAATGAAAGAGCAGATCAAAACTCCAAAAACAGAAGTAAGCGATGAAGAGATAGCCAATCTATCAGATGCAGGTAATTAGGACGCTAACAGAAATGGCTGAATTTGGTCTCAAAATAGAGGAAAAAGTGAAGGCTATGAAAAGTGAAATAAAGGAAAATACACAGGGAACCAACAGTGATGGAAAGGAAACCAGGACTCAAATCAATGATTTGGAGCAAAAGGAAAAAATAAACATTCAACCAGAACAGAATGAACAGAAACAAGAATTCAAAAAATAAGGAGAGGCTTAGGAACCTCCAGGACAACTTTAAATACTCCAACATTGGAGTCATAGGGGTGCCAGAAGAAGAAGACGAAGAGCAAGAAATGGAAAAAGTATTTGAAAAAGTAATGAAGGAGAACATCCCCAATGTGGCAAAGGAAATAGACTTTCAGGAAATCCAAGAAGCTCAGAGAGTCCCAAAGAAGGTGGACCCAAGGAGGGACACACCAAGGCACATCATAATTACATTAGCCAAGATTAAAATGAAGGAGAGAATTCTAGAAGCAGCAAGAGAAAAGGAGACAGTTACATACAAAGGAGTGCCCATGAGACTGTCAGCTGATTTCTCAAAAGAGACCTTACAAGGCAAGGAGGGGTTAAAAAAAACAACAACCCTAAGCAAACAACTAGAGCAGGAACAGAATCATAGAATTGGAGATTGTGTTGAGTGTTATCAGTGGGGATGGGGAGGGAGAAAATGAGAGAAAAGGTACAGGGAATAAGAAGCATAAATGCTAGGTACAAAATAGATGGGGGAGGTTAAGAATAGTATAGGAAATGTAGAAGCCAAGGAACTTATATATATGACCCATGGACATGAGCTAAGGAAGGGAATGCTGATGGGAGGGTCAGTGCAGGGCAGAGGGGACAAGGGAAGAAAAAAAATGGGACAACCATAATAGAATAATTAATAAAATATACTTTAAAAATAAAGAAAAAAGGGAAAATATATCATGGATTAGATAAAATATATGCATGATACATGAAATTTTAGAGACATTGGCCGGATAACACCTCACTGAGAAGGTGACATCTGGGTAAAACCTGAGAGAGGTGAGAGAGTAGCTCTGAGGTTTTTAGGAAGAAGATTTCAGGCACAGGGAAGAGCAAATGCAAAGGCCCTGAGATGGGAACTTTCCTGGAATATTTGAGAAACAACACTGAAGTCAGTGTGTCTGGAGCAAAGGAAATGAAGGAGAAAAACTGAGAAGAGATCATAGTGGCAAAGATGGAGGCAGACTGCGTAGTCTTGTAGGTGGTTGTAAAAGGCTTTGTTTTTTATTCTGAGAAATGTCATAATGTAATTTACTCTTAGCAAGATAATGCTGGGTGCTCTGTTGGGGTTAGACTGAAAAGGTGCAATGATGGAACAAATGAAACCATGTAGAAGTGTCTGGCAATGACTAGAATGACAGTAGTGATGGGGTTGAGAAGTGGGAGGATTATGAATATATATTTTAAGGTAGAGCTGACAAGGTATTTGGATGGGTTAGATGGGAGTTGTGGGAGAAAGAAATGAGTCCAGAATGATTCAAGTTTTGGCCTAAGCAGATGGAAGGATAATGTTGTCATTCACTGTTATGGAGTAAACTAAGGTAGGAGGAAGCTTTATGGGAAATATCAGGAGCTTGGTTTTGGAAAAGTTGAGTTTGAGATGTTATTTATATTTTCAAAAAAGGGTATCAAGTAGTTACTTGGATATGTGAGTCTAGGGTTCATTTGAGAGGTTAAAAGAGGATTAACTTTGTGAGTCATTAGGGTATAAATGTTATTTAAAGCCATGGCACAAGATGAGGTAACCTAGAAAGTGAATGTAGATAGGAAGAGTTAGGAGAGAGGGAGGAATCAGCAAAGGAGACTGAGCACAAAGAGCTCCAGAGAGAGTGAAGGAAATCTAGGCAAGATCAGCTACTGGAAGTCAACTAAAGAAAGAATTTCAGGGGGAGAAGATGGCGGCTTGGTAAGAGGGAGCAGATTCCACCTCCTCCTACACACGAGAGAGAAACCAGGCTGATCTATGGAGGAACAGAGCAGACAGCCAACAGTACCACAACATATATGAAGATAGGAGATCAAAGATTGTAGTGGACACTGAAAAACCAGATGGTAAGGGGACTACTTTGGGACAATAGAGGCCTAGAGATCAGCACAGGGAGCAGGTAGGCCAATTGGGCTGACTGCAGGGAGCTGGGTCCGTGCTCCCTCCCCAGCTAAACAGGGTTTGAGCAACACTGGGGGGATGCCTGGATGCTTGATATTTTAGGGAGCAATTTCAAGGATTGAGCGGCAAAAACACGGGGGCCGTGAGCACCCACGCAGAGACCTGGAAAGAGTGTGCACCCAAGCGGTGTGACTAGAGGCGGCCCTGCCGGGTACGACCACAACCCAGGGGGAGAGAGAGATTGTAGCGCACCCAGGGACCACACCGGGATCCGGAGAGAGAGAGAGTGCACTGTGGGTGACTCAGAGAGTGTGCAGTGGGTGACTCAGAGCCTGAACCTGGTAAACCCAGAGCAGGCGACCATGCGCGCAGCGAGAATCCTTGAGAGGGCTCGATAAACCCCTGCGGCCAGAGAAAGCAGATGGCTCAGATAAATCCAGAGCCTGCAGGTGCGTGCTGCCCAAGACCAGAAGAGGGCTCTGATAAACTCAGAGGGGACGTGCCCACGAAAGGAGACCAGGAGACCCGGGGACTCAGAGAACATATCTATAAACCTGCCCCTCAGTCTGCTGAAGCCAGCAAGAACAGAAAAACCAGTCTGACCAGTTTGAAACCAGCAAGAGGGTTTTTTAAAATGTTTTATTTTTATTTATTTTTAGAGAGAGGGGAAAGGAAGGAGAAAGAGTGGGAGAGAAACATCAATGTGTGGTTGTCTCTCCTGTGTCCCCCACCAGGGATCTTGCCTGCAACCCAGGCATGTGCCTTGACTGGGGACTGAACCAGTGACCCTTTGCTTCACAGGCCCATGCTCAATCCACTGAGCTACAACAGCCAGAGCTTTTTTTTAATTTTAATTTTAATTTTTATTCTTATTTCTATTTTTTCTTTTTTTTCTTTGTATTTCCTGGTGTGTAAGTGTGTGTGTGTGTGTGTTTGTTTGTTTGATTTCTCCAAAGAAATTTTTTATATTTTAATTTTTATTTTTTATGTCTTAACACCTTTTACCTCTCTTTCCTTCTTTCTCATTTTATTCCTTCTTCCTTTCTTTCCAATTTTATCTCTTTTACCTTCCTCAGTCTGCTTTTTTTAAAAAAAAAATACACACAAATGAGATAAAGAAAACTAGAACTGTGAAAAGACCAGAGTTGGTCCCAAAGAGGGGGCATCCTAATAGTTGAGACAGACAACTTTCACTTTGATATTACAAGGAACCTGCAAGATACTGCATATCTGCATCATTGTTTCTACTTTATTCTTACATCTTTTATTTGAATAATATTTTGGTATTCCTCTCCCTTCTGTTCAGTCTTTTTTGTTTGGCTGGGTATATTGTATCGATTAACAGGTTTCCCCTGTACTCTCCGTCATAGTGTATTGTTAATTTACTGTCCTTTACTTCACCTGTGTTCCATTAGCACACTACTGAAGGTTCGACACTCCTTATTCCTGGTATCTAGATTCCATAGATTCTGTCATATGATTGTTACTCTAATATTATTGTAAATAATAGCTGTTCCATACTATTGTAAATATTACACAACACCCCTCCGAGATCCTAGCCCACTTCACGGTTTTCTGAATTCTATTACTGTAGCAGTTAACTCTACTCTCTCACTCACTACACCTATTTACTATCTTTTATTTTCACCCTACCTCAGAATCTGACATCTCACAAACTCACTGCTTTCTAGATCTAACTCAAAGCCCTTCCCCTTCCAACAAGAGACTTACCTTCATTGAACCATTTCTAAAAAGTAACTTGTTGGGTGGTATATCACAGTTAATACTACACATAGCCAAAGGACTTCCTACCTCTTCTTTACCGGCTGCTACTGTAAACAACATAGAATACTCTCTTGCTGTCTTAAACCATTTTGCCTTACCCCTCCAATGGATCAAAAAGAAGAATAGGCGGAAGCAGTGAACACTAGGATACTCAAGGAGATTGCACCACTGAACCTCACAGGCACTCTACCACAGAAACTCACACCATAAACCCAGGGAGCCAGAACAGATCAATTTGAGAAGATGGTGCTAATAAGAAGAATCTCACAAACAATGGGAAGACAAAGAAACACTCTCCAAAAGAAAGGAAAGGAGGAAACCTCAGAAAGAATGCTAAATGAAACAGAGGTAACTCAACTATCAGATGTTGAGTTCAAAGCAATGGTTACCAGGAAGCCCCATGAGCTCACAACCAACTACCAACACTACAAGGAAACTACAATGAACTCACTGCAAACTATATCACTATGAAAAAGGAAATAGGAAATATCAACAAGGGCCAAGAGGAAATGAAGAACACAGTATCTTAACTGAAGAACACAGTAGAAGGGATCAAAAGCAGGATAGATGAAGCAGAAGTTCGGATCAGTGAGCTGGAAGACATAATAGAAAAAAAAAAAACACCCAGAAAGAGCAGGGAAAGGAAAACAGGCTCAGAAAGAATGAAGAGGGATTAAGAGAAATACAAGACAATATGAAACGTAAAAATATCTGAATAATAGGGATACCAGAAGGAGAAGAAGGGATAGAAAACCTATTTGAAAAAGTAATGATAGAAAACTTTTCTAATCTAATGAGAGAAAAAGTCACACAAATCCAAGAAACACAGAGAGTCCCAATCAAGAGGAACCCAAAGAGGCCCACTCCAAGACACATCATAATAAAAATGGCAAAATTCCAAGACAAAGAGAGAATCTTAAAGGCAGCAAGAGAGAAAAAGGAAATAACATACAAGGGAGCCCTGATAAGGTTAGCAACTGACTTCTCAGTGGAAACGCTCCAAGCCAGAAGAGAATGGCAAGAAATATTCCAAGTAATGAGAACTAAAGGACTACAACAAAGGACACTTCCCAGCAGGACTTTCAATCAAGATAGAAGGCCAAATAAAGAGCTTTTCAGACAAAAGAAGTCTAAAAAAATACACCTCCACCAAACCAGCTCTGCAAGACATGCTAAAGGGTCTTGTTTAAGTAAAGGAAGGAAAAGAGACAGAGAGAGAGAGGAACACAGGTATGAAGATGATAATGAATAAGAACCTATCAAAAATAACCTTATATGTAAATGGATTAAATGCTCCAATTAAAAGACACAGAATAGCTGAATGGATAAGAAAGCATGACCCACACATATGCTGCCTACAAGAGACCCACCTCAGGACAAAAGACCTATACAGATTGAAAGTAAAGGGCTGGAAACAAATATTCCAAGCAAATGGACAGGGAAAAAAAGCTGGGGTAGCAATACTCATATCACACAAAATAGACTTCAAAAGAAGGGCCATAAAGAGAGACCCAGAAGGTCACTTCATAATACTCAAGGGAAGAATCCACCAAGAAGACATAAAAATTGTAAATATTTATGCACCCAATGTAGTAGCACTCAAATACATAAAGAAAATCTTAGAGGACTTCAAGAAGAATATTGACAGCAACACGATTATAGTAGGGGATTTTAACATCCCACTGTCAAAAATGGACAGATCTTAACAAACAAAATATCAAGAAAGATGTCGTGATATTGAACAAAGCCCTAGATGAAATGGACTTAACTATATATATAGAACCCTTCATCCCAAAGAAGCTAAATACACATTCTTTTCAAAAGCACATGGAATAGTTTCAAATATAGACCACATCATAGGACACAAAACAAGTCTCAACAAATTCAAGAAAATTGAAATCATACCAAGCATTTTCTCAGACCACAAGGGATTGAAACTGGAAACTAACCCCAAGGGAAAAAAACCCAAACACTCAAAATCATGGAGTTTGAAGAGCATCCTATTAAACAATGAATGGGTCAAGAATGAAATTCAAGAAGAAATCAGAAAGTTTCTGGAAACAAATGAAAATGAGCTTACAACAACTCAAAATTTATGGGACACAGTAAAGGCAGTCCTGAGAGGAAAGTTCATAGCAATACAGGCCTACCTAAAAAAGAGAGAAACATTTCAGACAAACAACCTAACCCTACACCTAAAAGAACTCAAGGAACAACAACAAAGACAGCCCAGAGCAAGTAGAAGGAAGGGAATAACCAAGATCAGAGCAGAATTCAATGACATAGAGACAAAAAACATAATTCTAAGAACCAATGAATCCAGGAGCTGGTTCTTTGAAAAGATAAATAAAATTGACAAGCCTTTAAGTAGGCTCATCAAGAAAAAAAGGGAGAGGACCCAAATAAACACAATCAGAAATGAAAGAGGAGAGATTACAACTGACACCACAGAAATACAAAGGATTGTAAGAAATTACTATGAAGAACTGTATGCCAAGAAATTTGAAAACCTAGGTGAAATGAACAAATTTCTAGAAAAATATAATCTTCCAAAACTCAGTGAAGAAGCAGAAAGCCTGAACAGACCAATACAGCAGATGAAATTGAAGCAGTAATCAAAACACTCCTGACACACAAAAGGCCTGGACAAGATGGTTTCACAGGAGAATTCTACAAAGCATTTAAAATAGAGCTAAACCCTATCCTTCACAGACTATTCGAAAAAATTCAAAGGATGGAAGACTCCCAAACTCTCTTTATGGAGCCAGCATCATCCTAATCCCAAAACCAGATAAAGACACAATGAAGAAAGAAAACTTCAGGCCAATATCGCTGATGAACATAGACACTAAAGTCCTCAACAAAATATTGGCAAACCGCATCCAAAAATACATTAAAAAGATCATACACCATGACCAAGTGGCATTCATCCCAGGGATACAAGGATGGTTCAACATTCGCAAATCAGTAAATGTAATACACTACATAAACAAAAGCAAAGACAAAAAACACATGATCATATCAATAGATGCAGAAAAACCATTTGATAAGGTACAAGCCCCCATTTATAATAAAAACGCTGAGCAAAGTGGGAATAGAGGGAGCTTTTCTCAACATAATAAAGGCCATATATGAGAGACCTGCAGCCAACATCATACTCAATGGGCAAAAACTAAAAGCTTTTCCACTAAGATCAGGAACAAGACAAGGTTGTCCACTTTCACCACTTCTATTTAATAGAGTTTTGGAAGTCCTAGCCACAGCAATCAGACAAGAAAGGGAAATAAAAGGCATCCAAATCGGAAAGGAGGAAACAAAACTGTCACTGTTTGCAGATGATATGATAGCGTACACAGAAAATCCTACACACTCCACCCCAAAACTGCTCAACCTAATAAATGAATTTGGCAAAACAGTGGGATACAAAATCAAAATCCAGAAATCAAAGGTATTTTTGTATACCAATAATGAAACAGCAGAAGCAGAAATCTAGAAAAAAATCCCGTTTGATATAGCAAAAAGAAAAATAAAATACCTAGGAATAAACCTAACCAAAGAGTTAAAAGACCTGTATGCAGAAAACTATGCAACACTGAAAAAAGAAATCAAGGAAGACACAAACAAATGGAAACATATACCGTGTTCATGGATTGGAAGAATTAACATCATCAAAATGTTCATATTACCCAAAGCAGTTTACAGATTCAGTGCAATACCTATTAAAGTACCTATGGCTTATTTCACAGACATAAAGCAGACACTTCAAAAATTTATATGGAACCATAAATGACCCCAAATAGCAGCTGCACTTTTGAAAAAGAAGAGCAAAGTAGGAGAGATCACAATACCTGATACTAAACTGTATTATAAGGCCGCTGTAATCAAAACAGCCTGGTAGTGGCATAAAAACAGACACATGGACCAGTGGAACAGAACAGAGAACAAAGAAATAAAACCAAGTCTCTATGGTCAATTAATATTCAACAAAGGGGACAGCAACATAAAATGGAATAAAGATAGCCTCTTCAACAAATGGTGTTGGGAGAACTGGATGGCTACATGCAAAAAAAATGAAACTGGAGCTCCAACTTATACCATACACAAAAATAAATTCAAGGTTGATAAAAGACTTAAATATAATCCGGAACACCATTAAAGTCATAAAGGAGGACACAGGCAGGAAAATCTCAGATATTTCACACAGCCATATTTTTAATGATATGTCCCCTAGAGCAAGGGACATAAAGGAAAAAATAAACAAATGAGATCTCGTCAAATAAAAAGCTTCTGCATGGCCAAAGAAAACAGCATTAAAATAAAAAGAGAACCAACCGTATGAGAAAACATATTTGCCAATGATACCTTAGACGAAGGTTTAATCTCCAAAATATATAAAGAACTTGCATGAATCCACTCTAAGAAGACAAGCAATCCAATTAAAAAATGGGCAAAGGGCTTGAACAGATGCTTCTCCAAAGAGGACATACAGAGGATCCAGAGACACATGAAAAGATGCTCAATATTGCTAGCTATCAGAGAGATGCAAATTAAACCCACAATGAGATGCCATTCCATACCGGTCAGAATGGCCAGCATAAACAAAGCAACAAACAACAGGTGTTAGAGAGGATGTGTAGAATAGGGGACCCTAGTGCACTGTTGGTGGGATTGCAGACTGGTACAGCCACCATGGAAAGCAGTATGGAATTTTCTCAGAAAACTAAAAATAGAACTGCCTTTTGACCCAGCAATTCCACTGCTAGGATTATACCCTAAGAACACAGAAACACCAATGGAAAAGAACCTATGCACCCCAATGTTCATAGCAGCACAATTTACAATAGCTAAGTGCTGGAAGCAACCCTGGTGTCCATCAGTAAATGAATGGATCAAAAAACTATGGTACATATACACAATGGAATTCTATGCAGCAGAAAGAAAGAAGGAGCTCCTACCCTATGCAACAGCATGGATGGAACTAGAAAGCATTATGCTAAGCGAAATAAGCCAGGTGTTGAAAGAGAAATAGCATATGATCTCACCTATAAGTGGAACCTAAATAACAGAACAAACAAGCAAGCAAAGACTTTAAAACGAACAACAGGGTGACAGTAACCAGAGGGGAGAGGGGAGGGAATTTCAGGGGAAAAGGGGAAGGGGTCACAGGAATAAGTATAAAGGACACATGGACAAAAACTAAGGGTGGTGGAAATGCAAGGGAGGTGGAGAGAACTGGGGCAGGGTGGACTGGGATGGGAGTAAAAGACAGAAAACTGTACTTGAATAACAACTAAGAAAAAAAAAGAAAAAAAAACAATTTCAAGATGGGTCCTGTAGTCAACTGTAATAGGATGCTGATACAATATAAGATTTGAAAATTGACAATAAAATTTAGCATTAGGTTATTGAGGGTAAACTTCAGAGGACAGTGTCTGTGAAGTGCTGGGGTTACAACTTAAATACAGGGACTTTATGAAGGAGTTGAAGGAGAGTAATTAGCAGCATCAAGGACATAAAACAAATCTATGAAGACTTCTAGGGTCTGCTCCAACTCTTAGATTAATTTGAGCCCTTCTGAAAAGGCATCAGGATATATTCAATATTTTAGAGACACATTCTGAGATGCTTTGATGACACCAAGGATTTTGTTCCACAATAATCCCATTGGGAAACAAACAGTTCACTATGGCATTAATAACGTTTTAATTCAAAGCCCCTGAAGATACTTTTGCCTGACCTTTCTGATCTTACCTCACTAGGGTTTTTTTTTGTTGTTGTTGTTAGTTTTTATTGATATGTAACTGACATATATCATTATATTAGTTTCAGGAATACAATATAATGATTTGATCTCTGTATATGTTGATATCCATCAATTCACATAGTTACACATTTTTTATCTTGTGAGGAGAAGTTGTAAGATCTAGTCTCTTAACAATTTTTGAATATACAATATAGCATTATTAACTATTTATTTTATAACTGAAAGTTTGTTTTTTTGACTACTTCACCCATTCCCTGGCCCCATCCTGCTCCCAGCCTTTAGCTACCACCAATCTGTTCTCTTTATTTCATTAGGTTTTTATAAAATTACACAGTCAAATAAGAGGATCAGTTTATAGGCTATTCTCCATTCTTAAGTGTATTATACTTTTGATTAAATAACATTATCTATAAGCTACCAAATGAAAGTAAGACAAACTCTTTACTTGCTAAGGAAATGATTGGTCATGTTGAAAATGATAGAATCAGCATCTATTAACAACTAATTATTACATCATCTTGTGTAATCGAAACAATTTGAAATTTCAAGTAAGAGGGTTTGTGTTTGAGCCCTGGGTCCATTCTTCCTAACAGTAAAAACTTAGACCAAATATTAAACTTTTGTGAATCTGAAAAATTAGAATAATAACTATCTCACAGGATGATTGCAAAGATTAAATAAATGTTGTATGGGAAAATAAGTCATGATAACTAAAGCCTATACGCATATTGCTTATATATGGCTTCCACACACATGCTGTTGTTGGACTCTCCCAGTGCTATGGAGGAGGCAGGACTAGGTATTATTAGTATTCTCATTTTAAAGACAGTGAAGCTGAGGCTCTAAGATGTTAAGGGACTTGCTCAAAGTCACATGAGTAATATGTGCTGGCGTCGACACCAGAAACAAATTTTTTATCTCTGATCTGGGGCTCTGTCCACTGTTGAGGTGTCCGCATGGGCCAGAGTTTCTAAATTTGATCCATTTTACTCCTGGTGATGTGAATGGATGGGCTGTGACAGCATGGTTCAGGGGGCACATACACTGCTGCGGGAGAAAGCTTGGACATCCTTTCCTTGACTTTCATCTTTCCTTTCTCTAGTCACCCATCCACTGCTAACAAGCCCCTAAAAAGCCTTTAGTGTGTTCTCTGCACAGGAGCTCTTACTGCCCTCGGGGAGTCTTCAAAGGACACCTTGAGGGTATTCCCAGAATTGAATTTTGTAGTGCTGGAAGAAACCTCAGAAGTAATTGAGACAAACCAGCATTTTACAGATGAGGAAGCTTAATTCTGGGACTGCTAAGATGTGGGTGCAAGGCTCCTCAGGTCCTGTCAGAGACAGCACTGGCTCTGGGCAGTGCACTCTTCCTGCTACACCAGGAGGCCACTCACACTGCAGCTAGGGCATGGCATGGCTCCTTAAATCAAAATTCTGAAGACTTTCTCAATTAGTTAAAGTAAATAAATTTATCGTAACTCCATGTATTATAGCATTAAAAAGAGCTTAAGACACTTAATAAATAAACAGTAGCTGGAGTCACCGCTTGATGGATAATCATGTTTTCTCATTTGCAGTGTAAGTACTAGAAGACAAAGTGACTTTAAAACAGCTCATAAGAGAACCCAATTACCTGATAAGCAATTCTGAAGACCATATACACAAATGAAGAAACAGACCTCTTTGTGAATGGTGTCTGACAAGGTAAGAGCTCGTGTGGCACAAAGCTATGGCAAATGTAATTATTTATCCTTTTACAACTAATGAAAGAAATAAAAAATGGAGCTTTCATTTCAAATCCTTTTTATCTGGATGAAACTTTAATTTTACATAATTAAATTGACTTCACAGTTCAGTGTGTTAAAATATGCAATTAAGAAGTATATCAGGGTTAAATGCCTACTATTGATGGCTCATTTAGAAATCATGCTACTGAACTCCCAAATAAGAATGAACACTGCCTGTCTGCTG
Organism: Carollia perspicillata; assembly: GCA_004027735.1. Taxonomy (NCBI): domain Eukaryota; kingdom Metazoa; phylum Chordata; class Mammalia; order Chiroptera; family Phyllostomidae; genus Carollia; species Carollia perspicillata. The sequence continues at coordinate 15,529 of PVKM010017374.1, forward strand.
TTTTCCCCAGTCAGGGGCAGCACACAGTCTGCAGGCCTGGCTCCTCAAATTCAGAGCAGGCAGCAGTTTTCCGGCATGCATCAACTCCTGAATAAAGTTAGTTGGATATTTAGAAAGTTCTCACTTCCCTTTGTGGGGTTTTTATTTTTTAATTTTTAAATGTTTTAATATACTTTATTTATTATGCTATTACAGTTGTCCCATTTTCCCCCTTCATTCCCCTCCACCCTGCACACCCTCTCCCACCCACATTCCCCCCCTTTAGTTCATGTCCATGTGTCATAAGTTTTTTAGCTTCTACATTTCCCACACTATTCTTGCCCTCCCCCTGTCTATTTTCTCCCCACCATCTATGCTACTTATTCTCTGTACCTTCTCCCCATCCTCTCCTCCTCCCACTCCCCTGTTGCTAACCCTCCATGTGATCTCCATTTCTGTGGTTCTGTTCCTGTTCTAGTTGTTTGCTTAGTTTGCTTTTGATTTAGATGTGGTTATTAATAACTGTGAGTTTGTTGTCTTTTACTGTTCATATTTTTTATCTTCTTTTTCTTAGATAATTCCCTTTTACATTTCATATAATAATGGGGCTTTTAAAAAAATTCTCACCCAAGGATAGAGAGAGGAGGGAAGGGTGGAGAAAAGTGGGGTGCAGGGGAGGAGAGATTGATTGGTTTTCTCCGGTATGTGCCCTGACCAGGAAACGAACCCACAATGTTTTTGGTGTAGGAGATGATGCTCCAACCAACTAAGCCATCTGGCCAGAGATCCTTTTTTTTTTTTAATGAGAAAGTATTCTGGGATTTTGAAGGAGCATGATAGATTATTTACTTTATGTCTCATGGAAATTCCTTCTAAAACAGCAATTGCATCATCAAAGTTGTCTTCTGTTGGGAACCACTCTGCCTGGTTTCAGGAGCTATAAACCCCCCATGGCTAAGGCTTAGTGAGCAACCTTCAGACTGTGAGCCACTAAGGAGACAAAGCTTATCTCCCTGGCAGGAGTGCTGCTTCTGCTTCATCCATCTCTGGCCCCCAATGCTTGGTCAGTTAGTCAATGACAGGTAAGACCCCTCAGAGGGTGGGCAACCTAAGCCAGACATGATCACTTGAGAGGCCCTTGAGGAAGGACTCGGGGGGGCTGCAGCAAAGAGGGGGTGATGGACCCTCACTCCCTGGCTATTCTGACATAGCCTGAGTTCTCATTCTGTCTGCAAGAAGTTTCCTAATCTCTTGGATGCATTACTTCCCCTCCCTGACTTAAGCCTGAGACAATGCTGGTGGCGGGTACTGCCCTGTGCTGGAAAGGGCGGGTTCCCTAGGGCAATCAGGCCTAAGTAAGAATATGTAAAATCCTATGAAGCTTGCTTTGTTTAAAATGCTCTCAATCAAATGATGAGGGTCCAAGAGAGAAGTGAGTTTGTTCCTCAAAGTTTTACGGCTCTTTAGCTATCTGAACCTGACTCAAAATAGGCCCTCAGAGTTCTTTGTTATCTATTGTTTGACCCTTACTGTCTGACAATGCTTAATGAGCTTTATCTGTATCCCTGTGTGTTATGAACCTAATAAATACCATTGAGGTAAGGACTTCTGGCCCTTCTCCTTTGAGAGATCAGCCACCTTTCCTCCTCAAGCAGATCAGGTCTTGATAGCAGTATTTTCATCCCTGGTGGCTGGCGGCGGGGGTGGGGTGGGGTGGGGGCTCTGTGGGCAGAGCCCCCCCATAGCCTTCTGTTTGTTGTATGTTAAAAGTCTCTCCAATTTTGCCATTTTACAATATATGAAACATTTGTGCTAAACACCTCTTTTAAATTATTTTTGCACTTCTGGAAAAGGAGGGGCTGAAGAAATGTTGTGGGAGGTGTTGAAAGAAGACAATGAAATGGGATCACAGTGAATTCACTGGAAAATTTTCTTAAAAGGCAGTGGTCTGTACAGATGAAGTCATTCACTTGTCTGCTTCCCACCCCCCTTGTCTTCCCTTTGAATAGCACCTTTGTGATGGTTAATTTATGTCTCAGCAGCATCCTATATTCCCTTTCATTTTAAGACTTTGTAGGTGGAATATAGTTTAACTAGAACTGAGTTCTCTTTCCTTCTTTACTGTATTCTAGAATTTATGTAAAAGTGATTCTTGTTTTGTCCATTGGGGTGAGGGTTAGGACAGATTCATGGAATTAAGCAATATCCTTATAAAGATACATGGAAAATACGAAGAAACTCTTGAAGTGGCATTTTCTTTAACTCATTCTTTAGAGAAAGGCAACTTACTCTAATATTGAGCTATCCTTATTATTAATTTTGAAGTGAAGTTAATGGACAGAGGCAGGTATACATCCAGCAAGTTACAAAGACAACAGACAAGGGCACCAATTAATGAGTACATGTGAAAGCACTTTAAATCTGTAATGTGCTTTACAAAGCTAATAATTAACTTCATGTCATCCTTTTTACTTAGAAAGTAGTTGCATTTTTAGTAAGTATCAGTACTACTTCCCTGTGAAAGGAGTATTTTTGTGTTTAGAATATTTTCGATAGAGCCCAGTAAACTAATATATGTTCTGTCTATAAGTCAGGAAGATAAAGGGTTTGTGGGTGAACCTTGCTGCTTTTCCAGATTTCTCAATTTTCCTACTTATAGTTCATAGTTTATAAGCATGAACACTGATGGTCTAAATTTAAAGCTTGCTACACTATCATTACATGAGACATTCATATAGATACTAACATATGCTTATATTTGAGGCTTGTTGAAGCAGTGAAAAGTTTCTGAACTTAGAAAGTACTTGACATAAGCTAAATTTCATAATTCAAAGATGGATTTACTTCCCAATTAGGAACAAAAGCTAGAAGAAGAAGCCACTCGGTTGAAGGTACTAATATAAGTTCAAAGTATTAGAGATGCTATAAATATAAAACAGTTAAATGAATTTAAGTCTATGCAGAGACAGTAAATTCTATCCCAAGAAATTGGTTTAGAAATATGGAAAGAAAATTAAAAGATTTATCTTGAATAATGACTTGTTCCCTTATTGGCCTCTTGTAATATTTCTATATCATTCACTATGTCCTATTTTATATCCTAGTTTTTTTGTGTTTCAGAAGGTATTTTCTTTTTAAAGAAAAATCTGAGGACTTTTGGTTACCCAGATAACACATTTAAAATTCAGCTAATTCAGTAATTACTGAAATCAAACTATAAACTATTTGGGGCCAGTATCACTATCTTTCTGTGAGAATGAGTCTGAATTCAAATAAAGTGATTGTGAACAGTTTAATAAAGACAGTTACAGATAATTTCCTGAGATTCCCCTGGCATTTACTTCAACCCAGACAATAGCTGAATACATGGAGAGGAAGCACTCACCATTTAGTCAAATAGACAAAAAGAAAAAATGCTGTATTCATAGCCATTAATTCAGGAAGGCAGCAAAGAAGAAACTGGAAAAAATGTATTTGAATAATAATAATGGACTCAGCCTCAGAAAGTTGAGTGTAAAAATATGATACTTTAATGGTATGAACTTTTTGAGTTAAGTCTGAGGGAAAGTAGATAGCATTAAAAGATGCAGCAAATAGATGGACAAGGGAAGCACTGGTACGTGATGGGAAAGAATGGAGAGTATTATTTTTTGTGCTTAGATGTCCAGGTAAGTGTTCTGCAAAGCAATCTTACCTTTGTTTTCTGCCTTTAGTTCCTCTGCCATCAAGCTGTCTTGTCGATTACCAAGCACAAATGCCAGAAATGAGAGGATCAGGGCATCCAAAATCCCAATAATAGCCAGGATGTATGCCCAGCGCACTGAACAAGCCCCAAGAGTGTACTTGTCCGTCTTTTCTCCACACATTCGTTTTACTTCATCTGAATCCCAGCCATCAGGGAAAATCATGCAGCCAAGGACAAGGCAGGCAGCTGAGAGAGAGGGGAAAAAAAAACAAAAGAAAAAATAAGTTAAAATAAATTTTATTTTAGCAAATAGCAGTGATTTAACTGCTTAAAGTTATTGACTTAAAACAACACCAAATCTCATGGCTGTCCTACCTGGAATGACTGCTCCCCCAACACCCCCACACTTTAACTTAAGAGCAGCCCAGAACTCTGCAGGAGCTCTAGGAGCTCTAGGGCTCACAGTGAGCCCAAGCATTCTGAAAAAAGTGAAGGTATGTTGATCTATAAGAAAATACTAAAAACTAAAAAATAAATTTTGGTGTGCATTTGTTAGAAGGCTTCCAATGCAAATAGGAATCACATACATAAGAAATCATAATACTGTGGAATGACTATTCATTGCTGGTTTTGAAGAGCCATGACAGGAGCCAGATAAGGGATTAGGATAACATGGAAAATACCAGAGAGTATACTGACTTTGAGTCACATCAAAATATAATTTCATATTGTGATCTACACACACACACACACACACACACACACAGAAAAGTTTCTTGAAACTGTACTTTCCATGTGCAAATTACTCTGATATTTTATAATCTATTCTCTGTTTTGTTTCATTTTTAAAAGGTTGAAAAATGCTGCAACATGGTGTGGTATCACAGACTTTTTATAGAAATTCAGAAATTTAAGAATACTTATATTCAAATTTCTAACTATCACTGTGGGAGTCATATGAATGCTTTTAAAAATATGTTATTTTGAAGATTAAAGCAGGTAAGTGGCTATTGTTGCCACTCTCTTTATATGTAATTGCATTATTTAGGGGTAAATGATAATAGTTTAGGTTATAAAGAGCTTTCTGGACAGGTTGTTTCACTCATTAATTCCTAATTCATTCAACTCATTAATTCAACAACTACTTATTAGATATCTCCTATGGTGTCATAAACACTTCCCTAGTTGAAGCCTTCATTATCTTTCTTTTTTTAAAAAAGATTTTTAAAATTTATTTTTAGAGAGGGGGAAAAAGAGGGACAGAAACATGATATGTGAGAGAAACACTGATTGATTGTCTCTTGCACACCCCCAACTGGGTACTGGGCCTGCAGCCCAGGCATGTGTATGAGCTGAAATCAAACTGGTGACATTTTGGTTTGCAGGCTAGCACTCAGTCCACTGAGCCACACCCGCCAGGGTCTTCATTATCTTTCAAAGGGAACCCTCACTTCCCTCTGCCTTCCGTTTGCCCTCATTCTAATCCAGACTACACATTACCACTTAGAACATTATGCTACCTTTTGTAGTCTCCACATTGGTACTGAAGGACACTCAGATATCTTAGTCAGGAATTCAAAGGCTCCATAATCCAGCCCTTACTTAATTCTCCCATCCATCCCCTTTATACTCTTCACTTCACTCGGGTTGTGCTAAACGTGACTCTGTCCACACACTACGTTTTTGAATCTCTTTATTTTCTCCCCTGCCTGGAGTTATTTGCCATTATTGTCCTTCAATGTTCACTCTTAAAATCTTTTAACATTCAAGTCAAATGCAGCATCCTCCACAAGGCAAGCCATCTCAAATACTCAATCTAGAATATTTTTAAATTGATTCTGGTACCAATTCTGATGTGTGTGGGGGGTTTCCCAACCACCCCAACAAATAGTATTTGGACACCAACTGGACGTTCCATAATTCACCTCAATTCTGACTCTATTTACCTGGAGATAGCACCAGATTGCACAAATTAAGGGTTCAATCCTAACAACTTCCCCCACACACTTCAGATGCCAGTTTCAAGGCCAGACTGTTACCTGTGCTTCTGACACTTGGCTACAAATGGGAAGTTCCAATGACTCCTACAACTCAGGATGCCAATTAGAAAACTACATTATCACCTGTACTTCTGATCCTCTGGCTATATAAGTCAGAGGTTCCCAAGACTCCCTGCTCCAGTTCAGTTAATTTGCTAGGGCAGCTCACAGAACTCAGGGAAACATTTTACTTACTGGATTGCTGGCTTATTACAAAAGAATCTATATAACTAAAAGACAGCCAGACTGAACAGAGCATATGCTCAGGGTATGGGAAAAGGAGCAGAACTTCCATGTCTTCTCCCACTCTTCCAGCACCTCCACATATTCACCATTCTGGAAGCTCTTTGAAATCCAGCCTTTGAGGCTTTTACTGAGTCTTCATTGGCATGATTGATTAAATCATTGGCCATTGGCCAGTGATCCAACCTCCAGCCTCTCCTCAGTCCTGAGAGGTCAAGGGGATGGGACTTAAAGTTCCAACCCTCTAGTCACGGGGCTGGTTTTCCTGGCAACCAAGCCCTCTCCTTAGGTTCCAAAAGTCACCTGATTAGCAACAAGAGACATCTTTATAGCTCTCACACTTAAGAAATTCCAAGGATTTTAGAAGCTCTGTGCTAGGAGCAGTGGAAGAAGACAAAATACATATTTTAATTATGAACCATAGTATCATAATTGTCTGCCTCTGAACTCCCACAGCTGCTGGCTATACCTATCTTAGAGTGCCCGTTATGTTTTATATTTGTTATTTATTTCCAATTATTATTTCTATTAATAGACTATAACCTTTCTGAGAAAAGAATCTTTGGTTAGCCATCATATTCATAGTACATAAAACAGTGCCTTAAACATAGTAGGCACTAAAATACTTTTGGATGGAAGAGTAAATGAATGAATACATGAATTATAATAGTTAGATAATAGAATATAGTTTGTAGAAGTTAATATCACAACTACTCAGGTCTCAAAAACTATAAAAGCCTAATCAAAGATGGATTTATATTCAGGTGACTCATAGCAAAGACAATTTTGTTATGACTAAGATAACAAATTGTAAGTACTTGGGAGAATAATTAGAAAAAAGTGAAATTAATTATTTGAAAACATTTTCAAATTTCTGTTCCCTTTGTATCTCTCAGCACTTGGTACCAACATGCTCTTCAAGGTACTATCTAACAATAACAACCTGTGTATTTTAAAACACGTGGCTTTCATGAGCAAAAATTTATTTTACTTGAGAAGACATAGAATATCTTTGAATCCAAATCATAGTTCAAAAAAGTCACCTCTAAGGATGCTATGTTACTTAAAGTAATGAACAAATATTCTAAAGGTTTTTTTATATAGTAAAATTACTTTCTCATAAAGAAAAAATAAATACTTTTCCTTTATAAATGGAAATCACTTGGAGAATAACTTGCAGCTTTAGTACACATAATAGAAATCACCACTGACAAGTTTAGACAGGTTATTGGATATCACAGGACAACTTCACTGGAAGAAGATGTTTGTGGAATGGTGACATAACAAAGACATCTTTTTCTCAAGGTCTTCTGCACGGAAGGTAGCCTGACTATCTCAAAAGTTTCCATTTCTGGAAAGTCTGAGTTAGGAATCAAGATAAAAAGAGCAGAGGTAAAATTAAGACTCTGAAACTGAAACCATGAGCGGATGATGGCAACCCCTTGTTTCCTATCTTCAAAGTCAGGGAAAATAGGCAATATAATATGCAATTGTGCTTAATTTTATACAAGGGGTATTCCGCTCAAATTTATAAAAACAGATTTTTTCTTTTTTAAAAATATATTATATTGATTATGTTATAACAGTTGTCTCACTTTCTCTCCCTTTTATTCCCCTCCACACTGCAACCCCCTTCCACCAATGTTCCCCGAACTTAGTTCATGTCCATGGGTAGTACATGTAAATTCTTTGGCTTCTCCATTTCCCATACTATTCTTAACTTCCCCCTGTCTGTTTTGTACCTACCATTTATACTTCTCATTCCCTGTACATTTTCCTCCATCCTCTCCCCTTCCCCTCCCCCACTGATAATCCTCCATGTAATCTCCATTTCTGTGATTCTGTTTCTGTTCTAGTTATTTGCTTAGTTTGTTTTTTTAGGTCCAGTTGCTTTTTTAAAATTTTATTGTTGTTCAAGTACAGTTGTCTGCATTTCCCACCCATCACTTTCCCCCCACCTCAGCCATCCCCACCTCCTTCCCCTGCTTCCACCCCACCTTGGTTTTGTCCACGTGTCCTTTATAGTTGTTCCTGAAATCCCTTCTCCCCTTTCCCCCCATCACCTCCTCCCACCTCCCCTCTGGCTACTGTCAGATTGTTCTTAATTTCAGTGTCTCTGATTATATTTTGCCTTACTTACTTGTTTGTAAGTACAGAATTTTTAAAATGAAATTCTTTTTTAATAGTCTAAGGGAGTTTGGTGTTCAGAAAAACTTTATGTAAAAACTGGGCTAACAAGGTCAGGGTTTGGCCTCCTGGGGAAAAGTGTTTCAGTTACCCCTAACGAGTGTACTCCAAGTGTCCTGCTGGCCACAAGGCACTGCAATATATATTGGACTCTTTACTGCCTTTTTATTTTGTTTGCCTTCTCTTAAAGTGAAAGATACAATACTTACCTGTTTGGAAAATGTGAGTGGTTATATAGTAAGATACTGAAAAATAAAACAATTGCATTTAAAAGCTTTTAAAACTTTGTAAATGAAATTTGTGACTAAATTTCATTTTTTAAATAAATAAGTTCTATCCTTTTGAAAGCTGTGTCTCTGGATGGTCATTGTATAACAAATTTTATTTCCTGACAATGTATTATCAAAATGCACATTTTCTTCTTCCCCTGTCCAAACTTCCTCTTCTTGGCTATTTTGTTTTATTTTTAAAAGGTTGAGGCCCCCAAAAGTTACAGTGTATTTAAGATTTATTTAAGCCATTAAAGTAGTGTAGGCTCTGTTGGTTTCTTTGGAAAGGCATTACTAATATGTTCTGCAATAATGCTTGAGTGCTATGATAAATTCTGTTTTCTGGCAGTCTATTAACCAGAGATGTATTAACCTGCATGATTTGTCTAGCCACAGAAGACTAACAGTTATCCCTAATCCTGACTGAGGAGTACCAGCAAGATCCCAGGCTAACGTCTCAGTCAGTGAAAAATTAAATACTATTCCTCTTTGCTTTACAATTAATTATTTCTAATTCTTTATAAATTCTTTGTCCTGTAAGATGTAAAACCATAACTACATTAAATAGGAGAATATATGAAACACCAGAACATTTGATTAATTTGGACATGCTACTTCCTGACCAGGGATACTGGAGAATTAGTTCTCCACAAGGGATACTGGAGAATTAGTTGCAATTGGGCTGTTATCCTAAAATGGGTTTCTTATTAGAATGTCACCTAGGAAATGACTAACTTGCAGGTATGTATTCCTTCATTTCAGCAGCAGGTTTTCCACAAGTATATCAGAGAACATTCTTGAATGTTAAAGAGAAATGAGAGCTGACAAGTTGGAGGTGAACAGAGAAGAATGATGAAAAGAACTTACTGCATGATGTCATGACTTCTAATCTAAAATGTGTAATAAAGTCACCCTTGTGAAGGCATGACTGTTGATTGCAATTTCAAGTGTATTCCAAATAATTAGGAAGCATTCACATTCTGAAAGGACCTCTATGTAGAGACTGAGGTCCACAATGGTTTCTTCTAAAACAGGACACAAACAGCTAGTGGTTCCCCAGAGCCACTAATTGCTCTGGCACTTCCCCTCCCCCACAAAAAGCTGACTGTAACCTCTGTGAAAGAAACATCCTTAGAAAAATCCACAAATGTTTTTAATTGGGTCTTTCTCCAAAGGAAAATGAAGCAAGTTGAAAAAAGCAATAGGGGATCTATGGTTTGGGTCACTTGGGCCCACTGATATTGCTGGTCCAACTGTCCTAATCAGAACTGTTAATGTTGTGAACCTGAGAACTTCTTATTTTTTGGACAGGAAGAGAAAGTCTATGTTAATTCTTTAAAAAGCCTCTGCACTGGACTTCCAGCCAAGATGGAGGCGTAGGTAGACACACTGTGCCTCCTTGCACAATCAAAATAAGGACAACAAAAATTTAGAAATACACGCAGCAACATTTTACTGATATGTCTCCTAGAGCAAAGGACATAAAGGAAAGAATAAACAAATGGGATCTCATAAAAATAAAAAGCTTCTGCAGGGCAAAAGAAAACAGTATTAAAATAAAAAGAGAATCAACCACATGGGAAAACATAGTTGCCAATGATACCTCAGACAAGGGTTTAATCTCCAAAATATATAAAGAACTTACAGGAATCCACTCTAAGAAGACAAGCAATCCAATTTAAAAAATGGGCAAAGGACTTGCACAGATGCTTCTCCAAAGAGGATATACAGAAGATCCAGAGACACATGAAAAGATGCTCAATATTGCTAGCAATCAGAGAGATGCAAATTAAAACCACAATGAGATACCACTTCACACCCATCAGAATGGCCATCATAAACAAAGCAACAAACAGCAAGTGTTGGAGAGGTTGTGGAAAAAGGGAACCCTAGTTCACTATTGGTGGGATTGCAGAGTGGTAGAACCACTATGGAAAGCAGTATGGAATTTTCTCAGAAAACTAAAAATGGAACTGCCTTTTGACCCAGCAATTCCACTGCTAGGATTATACCCTAAGAAACCTGAAACACCAAT
>PVKM010017375.1:8651-26160 GCA_004027735.1 Carollia perspicillata
TTATAGTTGTTCCTGAAAACCCTTCCCCCTTCTCCCCCTGTTATTCCCTTCTACCTCCCCTCTGGATACTGTCATGTCGTTCTCTATTTCAGTGTCTTTGCTTATATTTTGCTTACTTGTTTGTTTTGTTGCTTAGGTTCCTGTTAAAGGTGAGGTCATATGCTATTTGTCTTTCACCGCCTGGCTTATTTCACTCAGCATAATGCTCTCCAGTTCCATCCATGCTGTCGCAAAGGATAGGAGCTCCTTCTTTCTTTCTGGTGTATGGTATCCCATCATGTAAATGCACCACGTTTTTTTTTGCTCCACTCATTTACTGAGGGGCATTTAGACTGTTGCCAGCACTTGGCTATTGTGAATTGTGCTGCTATGAATATAGGAGCACAAAGGTTCTTTCAAATTAGTGTTTTAGGAGTCTTAGGGTGTAATCTCAGCAGTGGAATTGCTGGGTCAAAAGGCAGTTCCATTTTTAGCTTTCTGAGGATATTCCATACTATTTTCCACAGTGGCTGCACCAGTCTGCATTCCCACCAACAGTGCACTAGGGTTCCCTTTCCTCCACAACCTTTCCAACACTTTTTGTTGCTTTGCTTATGATGGCCATTCTCACTGGTGTGAAGTGGTATCTCATTGTGGTTTTAATTTGCATCTCTCTGATGGCTAGAGATGCTGAACATCCTTTCATATATCTCTTGGCTCTCTATATGTCCTCCTTGGAGAAGTGTCTGTTCAGGTCCTTTGCCCATTTTTTAATTGGGTTGTTTGTATTCCTGGGGTAGAGTTGTATGAGTTCTTCATATACTTAAGCAGTTTTTAACAAAACACTGCTTAGTATACTTACTGTGCCTACGTAACAGGAGATAAAGCCCCCTGCTTTGAATAGTTCATCTGTATTACTGAGTTTAGTTCTGGGCTCACCATCAGAAAGATGTTAACGATGGCATCCAATGGAAAACTAAAAGAATGTTGTGAGATCTTCAAACTGTCTCATGAAAATGTATGGGAAGACTGAAACTGTGTAACTGGGAAGGGCAAGAAAACAGGGAGTGTGTACAAAAATTATCATATATATTAACTACTGAAAATGACTAAAGATGATGAGCCAACAGTTATTAATCAGAACTGATAAATTTATAATGCTGCTGGAGGCAAATATTAAGCATAAAGGGATTAAGTGATTTTCCTAAGTGGCACAAAAGAAAAGTTGAGTGATTTTTCTAATCTCATAAAAAAGGTTTTGCATCTTCTATATGGTTGGACTCAACCATTTCTCTTTCCACGACGCTACTCTGGTTCTGGTCATGTGACATACATGAGGTAAAATATGTGTCTCTATGGTTCCAGAAGAAAGATTTAGATTGAGTCAAGGAGTCAGTAAAGTGCTTAATTTAATGAAAAACATGGTGAAAATTATTCCATAGCATTCTTTAAAATGTTGTGAATGCCTCTTCATTCACAACATTTTAAGATGAAATACTGGTGGCCATCTTCAGGCCTACTGAAGACTTTTGTGAATAGATACCATTTAAGTCAACTTCAAAAACTCATACTCTGATACATAACTGAGTGATCGTTAGGATAACTTAGGTTCACTAAATCCAAAAAAAGCTAAAAACAAACAAACAAGTAAGTTTAAGCCCTGGCTGGTGTGGTTCAGTGGATTGAGCACTGGCCTGTGAACCAAAAGGTTGCTGGTTTAGGTTTGATTGCTGGTCAAGGCACATGCCTGGGTTGTAGGACAGGTCCCCATCGTGGGCTGTGTGTGAGAGAGCTGTTGGATGTCCCTCTCACTCATTAATGTTTCTCTTTCCTTTTTCCTCCCTTCCCCTCTCTCCAAAAATAAGTAAATCAAATCTTAAAAACAGTTTTATGGACTACAGCATGTAGTTTTATACAATAAACTAACTTTTATTATGTAGCCTTTGATACTTCTTCATAATTCCCCTCTGCAAGCCTGATCTTTGCTGGTACAGCAAAGGAATTCTAGTCACAGTGAATTTTCATTTTCATCCCTCTTCCAGGAAAATAATTTCTCCTCAGGAAAATCAGTCCAAATCTTGCTCAGCCTTTGGGAATTAGGAGATATGGCATATTCTAGGATGTCTATCTTCCAAAATTTAAATTTGGTATTAATGTCCTGTTCTTTATTTCAAGTATTTTGTTTATAGATAATTGTATGTCTTTATTCTGCCCAGGCCATTATTACAAAATTGACTGAGTAGCTTAAAAAGGGTACCAACCCCAGAACCTCATCTAAACTTAATTATTTCCTAATGGCCCCACCCACGAATACTATTACATTAGGGTTTGGGGTTGTAAATATTAAACGTGGGAGCCTGCACATTTTCACTACATACTGATTCACCACAGGCTCCCCCAAATTTATGTTCTTCAACTGGCTAAATATATTCATTCCATCCAAATAGCCTCCAAAGTCCTAACTCATTCCAACATCAGCTCTAAAGTCTCAAGTTATATCTAAATATCATCTAAATTGGATATGGATGAGACTGTAGGAATAATTCATCCTGAGATAAAATTCCTCTTGAGCTGTGAACCTGTAAAACCAGGTGTTATGCATTTCCAAAATTCAGTGGTGGGACAGGTATGACATAGACATTCCCATTCCAAAAGGGAAAATCAAAAGGAAGGAAAATGTGATGTATCTCAAATGAGTTCAGCACTTTGCAGAGCAAACTATATGAGGTCTTTGGGTTAATGCTCTGTCAGCAGGACCTGCTGGGGTAACAGGGCCAACCTAACAGCTGAGGATGGTGGCTCTGTTTTTTTGGCTCTTTCAGACTCTGTCCATGGGGCTTTTTGGGAAGACCTCATCCACAGCCTCATTCTCAGTGCTCTTATCCAAGCACACTTTATTTTTTGCTATATGGATACATGGATAAATTTTTAAATCTTAAAGTTCTGGTTATTTTTTGCTTAACAATTCCACCTTCAATATATTTCTCTCTTCTCACACTTTACTATAAGCATTAGGAGAAACCAAACTGCTCCTTCAACACCTGAGTTAAAATTTCATTAGCTAAATAGCTAATTTTATCTCTTGCAATTTTTACTTTCTACAAAATGCTAGAACATTGACACAATTAAGTTGAGCCCTTCACCCTTTTATAACAAGCATCACATTTCCAGTGCCCAGTACCAAATTCCTCACTTCCATCTTACACGTCATCAGAATGGCCTTTATCACCTGTCTTTCTACCAAATGTTTGTCCCTGATTATTCATGAAGCATCTAACAATATGGAAGTTGTTTCTGCAGCTCTCCTCTTCAATTTCTGAGCATGCACCAAAATCACATTTAGAATCCCTTTATGTAAATCTTAGCTTTTTTCTGGCATGTGCCTTATTCTTTCAGTGTCTACCCATTATTCATGGTCAAAGCTAAATTTTTCATTTTTAGATATTTGTCATAGTAGCAACCCAATTCTGGAACCAAAATCTGTATAGTCAGAGTTCTCCATACATATAGTTATAGTTAGTTATAACTATAGTTATATATATAACTATATAGTTATATATAGTTATATAACTATATATAGTTATAGTTAGTTATATATATAACTAACTATAACTATATATATAACTATATACATATAATTTATATTACATATAAATTATATATATTATATATAAATCATATGTATATAGTTATATATAGTTATATATAATATATTTGTATTATATATATAATATATTTGTATTATATTATATATTATATAATATAATATATATTATATATAAAACACAATAGTGTTTATAGTGTGTTAAATATAGTTATTTATAAACACTATAGTGTATATTAAACACATATAATATAGCATATTAAACACTACATATATGTAGTGTTTAATATGTATATAATTGGTGGAAGTAGAGTTCTTGCAGCGTCATGAGGAAAATAGTTTTCTGAAATCCACATGGGAGGATGGGATTCCATGGTAAAATTAATCGATTGTGTAAAATTAAGAGAGATTCTCCTCCTGAATTCTCAATGTCCAATTTCTGTCTGTCCCACCGTGGAAAAGGTCCAGTCTTGTCTTCAGTGAGGCCAGAATAAAGGCCACTGCCCAGAGTTGTTGCTCTATATGAAAGTCCAGTCCAGTCCAGCATCCAGCTGGTTTACCATGTGTTTCCAGCTATAGTCCATCTATGAGCTGAGATACTCAGGATCCCTCCTGGAGCTAGGCTGTCATGTCCATACAGCCATGGTCATTGTGGCTGCTAAGGCCACATAGCTTTGGAGAAGTGTTGTGCAAGTGCATGGGGCAAGTGTGGGGTCACAAGTGAGCTGGAGGGAAAGAACTTCTTTGTTCCCCTGAGATTATATATCCTGGGGTTGGGAAAAAATAGGAGTGTTTTTCAAAATGATCAACCATCTTCTCAAGATTTTGCAGGCTTTTCATAGGTTTACACACCCTAGGTAAACTGACAGGCCTCTTTGGTCAAGCACCTCATTGTATACCACTCCCACCCAACGGAGAAATACTGTAATCTCCTGGGGTGTGGAGTGGAGTTTCCTGGTGAAATAAGCAGGCTCACATTCCCCAGTATATTAATACCTAATTCCCTTTGCTTCCTTTTCTTTTATTAACAATTAGCTAAACACTGATGGTAACATATGTATATGTATGTGTACAGACATATATACACATAGATATATACTATGTGTGTGCCTGGATTTTTTTAGAGAACTCTGACTATACAGATAAATAACTAAATAAACAAACAAATAAGAGAGAGACACAGAGAAGAAGAGATTACGAGGAAGTGACTCGTGTGATTATGGAAGCTGAGAAACCCTATGACCCTTCATCTGTAAGGTGGAGACCCATCCAAAGTGGTGGGTGTAGCTCCAGATGGAGCTTGAGGGCCTGAGAACCAGAAGCATCTATGGTACAAGTCACATTCTGAGGATGGACAAAGATTGATGTCCCAGCTTCAGCTTTCGTATGTAGAGATAACTCTCCCTGACTTTGCCTTTTTAGTTTGCTAAACACTGAATAGATTGAATGATGACCATATGGATTACAGAAACAGAGTGCTTGACTCAGTCTGCTGATACAAATGTCATCTCTCCTGGAAACACTTTAATCAATACACCCAGAAACAATTGTTAACCAGATATCAGGGTATCCCAAGGCCAAGGAAAATTGATGTATAAAATTAACCATCATATTATAGAATTTAATAAAATGCATTTTATTGTACTTATCTGTACACATGACTTTGCCCATAGTCTGTATGAAATGGACATAAATGTCATATTGTATTCTTACTCTGATACAAATTTCCAGACTCTGTAACTTCCACCTTAACACTCAATGTACAAACATATTTTTAAATTAATTAGTATTTGAATATAACTCAATATTTAGAAACTAAGTTGGATTATTCACACATACCTGTCCGCTCTGAACCTCATGTGTTATTACCAATAAATTGGATTTTGTTTGAGTGTAAGGTTCTTGCACTTTGTAAGAATACACCTGTTCAGAGCCAAAAAATGTAAGTAGACTTTGCAATTATGTATTTCTAGTTAATGTGGGGAAGGTGTGTTCAAATTTTAATTACTTGTATTTTGCTATTTACAACTATTTCACTTCAATGTTAGAAAAGGGCCTCAAAGCTATACTCTGAATATGTGGACCTATTCCACAAATGCTATGTTAGTAAGAGTTGTAAGAAGAAGTATTTTACCATTTTTTGGTACATCAACTATAATTCAGTATGCACATTTCTACTATTAGCAGAAAATCAAAGATGTTATCATGGTTATGTGAATACTACTGAGGACCCACACTCCCACCACGCCATTCCTTATCCAACTATCGTCTTTCCACCCGTGTGCCCATACCGGAATCTCTGCGATTCCAAAACTTGGAACCAGGGCATTTTATAAGTTCTCTTAGAATACTGCTGAACATTCTAAAGGGAGATATGTATTACTGACACAGTGAACTACTGGACATTATCCATGGTGTTAGCACAATTAGGTACAATAGTTGTAGATTCTAGACTGCTCTCTCCCTTTTTAACATTTTTTTAAAGTTTAGACTGTGGACATTTAATGTGGTTCCATTGTACTTTGAAATCAACCATTTAGCACCTGTTTCAAAATTAAATAAATATCCATGAACAGTTTTGTTATAATTCAGAATACCAAACCACTCTCTTTTTAATTAATTCTGGGTGAGCCATTTAGTTTTCATCTAGTTCTAACTCAAAAACCAGAGACTTAAAAATATGAAAGTTCAGTAATTAATACCATAAAGCATTGTGCCTCTACTGATGTTTGCTTATGTTTGTGTGTTATAGTTTTATATAAAGTAATACAATGTCCCATCATTGCTGGCACTCTTTTTTCTATTGCAGAAATAAAATATTTTTCTCACTTACTTTTCTTGAAAACTGTCAGTGGAAGAATTACACACTCTTTGATTTGGAATGATATTATTTGTTATTGAGAAAGGAATATAATATAAATGTTTCATTACTTCAGGATCCATTATTAGCTGGCCAATGGACTCAACAATTCACACAAGATAAATTTAAAGTGAGGAAAAAGAGTTCATAGTTCAATAATTTATTATAATATTTATTTGTAAGCTGTGAGAATAATTTGAAGATGTGGAATTCTATAATTAGTTTACATTTTATATCATTATACCTATAAAACTTATTAAATATTTTAGACATTTAGAAATAATCATTATTTTTTTTATATTTTCAAACAGCAATTTAATTATAAATTTGCTTTGGTTTTCTTTCTCAAGTTGAAATTAACTTGTACATAACTAACATTCACCTAGTGCTTTACACCTTGACAGAATTTCACGTACATTACATTATGGCATTTTCATGAAATTCCTGAGAGATATTGTTACTCTCATGCAACTAAATGGGCAAATACATGGAGGTGAAAACGATTCTCTCAAGATCACATAGCTGATAAATTGCAAAGTTTTTCTGCACCTTTGATTGAGTTACCTGTACCTCTGTACAGCTATAACCAGGGATTTCCAGGACCCGTTCTGTAAATGTTGTAATCTGTGAGAACACTTCACAAAACTCAGGAAAGTGCTTTACTTTTTGTTACCAGTCTATTAAAGAGGATACTATCAATAACAGCCAAATGGAAGTGACATGCAGGTTAAGGTAGGACGGGGAGGTGTGCAGAGTTCATGCCCTCCTGAGACACACTACCTCCCAGCCCCTCTGATATTCACCAACCCAGAAGCTATCTGAATCCTGTTGTTTATGGGGCCTTGTGGAGGTTTAATTACAAGATGTGATGGGGTAAATCATTGTCTATTAATGATGAATTCAGTCCCAGACCTTTCCCTCTCCTCAGAAGCAGTGGGGTGAGGCTGAAAATTCCAAGCTTCTAACCAAGGCTTGGTCTTTTAGTGACTAGTCTTCATCCTGAAGCTATCTATCGACTTCATTAAAACAAAAGATGCTCCTATTTCTTTTATCAATTAGGAAATTATAACAGTTTTAGGAGCTCTGCATCAGGAACAAAGACAGAGACCATGTATCTTTCTTATTATATCACACTAGAAGGCATTTATAGTAAAAGAAACTTTAGTGCATAAATAAATAAACCTAATAAATGTTAGGGTACTATAATTGTATCTACAGGAGGGCTGTCCAGAAAAATCCAGCCATTGTTAATATAACAAGAACGTTTTTCATGGAATCGATATAACCAGGCAGCCAAGGACAGTGTGTTGGAATTTGCATGTGTGAACAATGACAATTTCACTGTTCACAGTAATACTCAGTGGGGGCAGTAGATGCCAATGAGTCAGCATGTGTATGTACTGTGTGTCCATCACATTCAAAATGACTGAGTGAGTAGAGCAACAAATCTGCATAAAATTTTGTGTTAAGCTTGAACATTCCTCCACACAATGTATTCAATGATTCAGAAGGCTGCAGCTATGGGCAACTGATGACTGGCATCTTCATCATGACAACTGGCTGCTCATGCATCACATCATATGCAAAGGTTTTTTGTGAAACGTCAAATCACCCAGGTAACTACAGCCCAGATTTGGTGCCTTGTGACTTCTGGCTTTTCCCAAAACTAAAATCATCTTTGAAAGGGAAGAGATTTCAGATGACTAATGAGATTCAGGAGAATATGACAGGGCAGCTGATGGCGACTAGGAGAACTGTGTGAGGTCCCAAGATGCCTACTTTGAAGGGGACTGAGACATCATTGTCCTACTTACGATGTTTCTTGTATCTCATATCTTCTTCAATAAATGTCTCTACTTTTCATATCCATGGCTGGATACCTTATGAACAGATCTTGAATAAAAACAATATAATTCCATTATAAATACTATTTTTAGTCATTCTGCATTTTTAACTATGGATTATCTCATCAGATATTTCTTATGAGGCAGCTGAGATAGTCACATAGAGATAATTTTATCTATCTGTTTATCAATCTGTCTATTTATTTAGCAGGGGTGAGGAATAAGAAAAAAGAGAAAACAATATTTTCATAGAAACAGGTAACAGTGAGGAGATAATATGGGGAACAGAAATAAGTAAAGATATCTCATGGACCTCTATTAAGAGCTAAAATGCAAGTACTATTTCATATAGAGTTTTTTTACATATTATTGATTTCAATCCTAAAAATAACTCAATGATTTAAGTACTTATATTAGTTTCCCCATCCTACCAATAAATACACTGAGGCTTAAAATAAGCAAGTATCTCGTACAGTATTGAAAACCTTACTAACTAGGCTTGTTATCTGGGTATCCACATGCAATGTATTAAGTTGGATCCTTCCTCCAAACACACAGAAAATGAGCTTGTAATGGATCACAGCCCAAAATGTGAGAGTTCCATATTATAAGTCTCTTAGAAGAAAATATAGAAGTAAATCTATATCTTCATGACGTTAGGTTAGGCAAAGACTTTTTTGACATGATACTAACAGAAGAAAAAAACAAAAGACAAATTATACAAACTGAGTGGTATAAGAATGACAAATATTTGTACATCAAAGAATACTATTAAGAAAGTGAAAGACAACTCACAGTATCAGAGAAATATTTTAAACCAAATATATAAAAAATCATATGCAGAATATAAAAAATAATTATTGCAATTCAACAATAAAAGGACAAAAACTAAATTTAAAAGTGTACAAACATATAAAAACAATATACAGATGCCCAATAATCACGTATAAGATGATAACATGGTCAGTTGTTAAGGAAATTCAAATTAAAACTATAATGAGATAACACTTCTGACCCATGAGGGTAGTTATAATAACAAATGTTGTGAGAAGTTGGAAAAATTGGAACCATCACATGCTGCTGTTAGGAATACAAAGAAGTGCAGTTGCTTTGGAAACAGTTTCATAGCTCCTCAAAATGTTAAATATAGTGTTCCCATATGACCGTATGATTCTACTCCTATATATTCTTAAAAGAAATGGAAACATAGATCCATACAGAAACTACTTCAAAATTGTTCTCGACCATATTATTCCTAATATGCAAAGAGTGATAACAACCCTAATGCCCACCAACAAATGGATGGAACAGAAATGTGTTGTGTCCACGGCGGAACACCATTTAGCATGGTGCGGGAATGAATGGTGATGCGGGTATGCTACAAGGATTTACCTTGAAAGTAAACAGTATGCTAAATGAAATGAACCAGTCACAAAAGATCGTATAGCATATGATTCCATTGTAAGAGCTATTTAGGACAGGCGAATTTATAGAAACAAGTGAAATGATTAGTCCTAGTAACAGGGTGGAGTTCGGGGTTCAGGAGTAACTGATAATGAGCACGGAGTTTCATCTCGGTGATGAAAATATTATAAAATTGTATCATGGCGATAATTTTACAACTCCATGAATATGTCAAATCCATAGAACTGTATATTTTAGATGAGTGAAATGTTTGCTATGTGAATTATATTTAATAAAGCTACTTAAAAACTCACAGTATATGAAGCCAAGAAATTTGACTTTAAGTGACCAGATAAAGGGTCTACTAAACTCTTATATTTATCATAGAAGGTACAAACATTCTCCTCAGTAAAATTAATTTTCCATTTGACTTTTTGAACTTACCATAGAAAACACTGATGTTTTCAATATTCTTTCTAATATTCACTGAGAAATATAGTTTGGTATTGATTTGATTAAAGGGTCAGACACAGTTTGGTATCTTCTGACTGAAGGTTAAAAACCGTCGATTCATGATATGTGTGTATTTGGGCACACAAGTATGTGTGGAAGCTGTCTAATGTTTGTAGAAGTCAAAATCGAAAGGAGGCTTGACATATTTTAGAAGTCAAATACCAATTTTTGTAGCCTTTTATGCACATTCCTTAAGTAACAGAAGGAAATTTTTCATATTACAAATGCACAAATGTTCTTTGAAATAATGAGTAAGTAAGTTCCTATTCTCCAGGCTTTTAAAAAAGAAGTTAACAAATTTTGGCCCATATTTTATGTTTTACGTAGAATTACATTATTTAGGCAAGTCCAGGGTTCAACAGCTCTCGTTTTTACTTCACTATGATGGCTGTGTTCACAGCGAGTGTGTGTCTCCACCTGCAGCCTTTAACTTACAAGCATTTCTTCCTCCTCTGGCTCTGTTATTTAGACTCAGTTTTATTACTTAATTTTGCTAGTCAAAAGCCAGGAACCTCGGAGAAACAATGCATTTCCAAATGTCTGTAAATTTTCGTGCTTTCTGTTTAGAAATCATTAGAACAGTGGGAAGCAGGACCATTAGTGAAGTACACATTGGAAGATACACATTGAGGTCTATAACATTGTCTTTAACTGCAGTTATATTACTGTCTTTTATTGATATTGACTTCATGTTTACAAAGAAGGATTAAATTGAGTGGCTAGAGAGCACTGATTCTACACATTCTTCATGGAGGCCTGAAGGCAAAGGGATCTCAAGGTCATTTCCTATGGCTAGATGCCCTGCATTGTTTCAGAAGGTGGGATCCCCAGTGCTTGGGTAGCAGGAATAATGTTGGAACCCTGGGAGCTTGTAGGGTATTATCCTAAAGGAAATCTTTTCCACTGGTTTAAATCTGTCTTGCATACGTTTCATTCCAGGTTCTTTGTCCAATTTCTTCTCTAGCAGGGAAGGTGATATGGACTAAAGAAGGGAGGGAAAGATTCTGATTTATTTTAGGCACTTAGCTCAATTTGCTTTTACTTGTTTGGGAAATTGCTTTTTCAATGCAGAAAATGTGTTGCAGTGAAGTAATTCCATGGTTTTGATGACACGGCAGCGTGTTTCTCCCCGGTATCTGTTGCAAGTGTAAATGAAATACACAGGCAGCAGGATTACAATTATTTACTTTCTTTTATTGCCTCCCTCTTTCTTACCTACTAGATTACATGTGCGTTAACCGAAGTTACTATTTACACTTACTTAACATTATTGACTGAACTAACCCTGAATCTCCTCCAGTGAGGACTGATTTAGCTACAAATCACTGTTCCAGCACTGAAATCATTAATCAGCCTTAGGCAAGATCCATTATGTGAGATTTCAGCAAAGAAGAAATATTAACAGTTCCCTTGAAGAAACGTTACCTTCGCATTGGCTGAGACTCCCTGCTGAAGCAGCAAATCACCCTCCAGTAAGAATGATAATACATTAGTAGAGGTTTAATCTCCAAGACATGCTGTTTATGAAATGGCAGTCTCACTTGCTATGGCTCAGAGAACAGTAAGGTCAGGTTACCAGAAAGAATATGGAATTAAATGAAATTAATGTAATTGGAATTAAACTAACATAGAGTTAAATGAAAGATAACCAAAAATTTATAACAGTTTGAAAACTGTAGGAAAATAAAAGTTAATACGAGTTGGTCAGTAAAATTTTTGTAGAAAAAGTGTGTTTTTAGGTCATCTCACAGGATGATATTAGGTTTAGCTTTGAACTATTTTCTTTAGTTGATAGCAAAATGTTAATTTACTAGTTAACATCTGGGAGTTGCAATAGCTTTTTTATGAGGATGAAAATTACTAAAAAGAGTAATAGGTCTGTAGGCTAAATTCATTCCTTAGAAATATGCACAGTGATGCACTTTTTGCATCCAAATTAATATTTTAGTAATATTTCCTAAAATGTAGAAACATTAGAATTTCATAGCAGAAATTATTACTGAGATCATTCTACTCTAAGAAGGTATTATGTTAAGTGAAATAAGACAGAGAAGGACAAATACCATATGGTTTCAACATACGTGAACTCTATAAAAAACCAGAGGATCAAACAAAACAAGACCGTAACAGACTCACAGAAACAGAGACCAAACTGATGATAGCCAGAGTGAAGGGGTGTGGAGGGTGGGTAGAATAGGTGAGGAGGAATATAATCAATGCTATTGTAACAAGTTTGCATGGTGGCAGAGGATTACTAGACTTCATGAGATGGTCACATTGGAAGAAATACATAGGCCGAGTCACCATATTATAGACCTTAAACTAATGTAGTATTATATGCCAACTATACTGAAAAATAAATGGACAATAGACTGTTTTTATGAAGTGAGATTTGTAAATGGTTTAGAAAGTTTCCTATGAGCTGTAAGAGTAACCTTCATTCTGGGAAGGCTGTGAATAACTACTTATAATTTTGAGTAAAACCTCTGTTTTGTACAAGGTACCATAATAAGGACTTCTGTGAAATACGTTGTATTCTGTCAAATTTTTAGTAGGCACTCATATACATATTAAATAGACTTGCTTAACTGTAAGTGCAAAACTTTTACTTATAATGTTTTTTTAAGTTTTGCCAATCTCTTCATTTCTTTCAAAATTATTAAGTATCTAGAAAACATCCTGAAATATTAAAGTAGTAACTCATGTATTGTTAAGTGTCTTGTGCATAAGAGGTCTGTATTGTGCAGGCATTTTCATTGTGCAACAGATAGACTCCGTTTTGATATTGAACGAGTTCTGTCTAGCTCACTGCCTAAACCAGATTACATATGTACCAGTGTTTGGCAATTGTTCTTCAGTTTCAGTGAACCATTGATTTGAGGAATTCAAGGTGGTTCCATTACTGAGGAAAGACAGTCATCTTTACTTAACCCTGTAGATTTTGTAGTTGATTTATGTGTGAATGAACATATGTTTGGAGCTTTTATTTTTTTACTCTTTGATGGATTTTTTTGTCATACTGTTAGGTACAAAAAACAAAATAGAAGAACTGTTATAAGTATGCTCTGCCCCCATCCTATAGTGTAAGATGCGTTAAGAATACATTTGCACAAACTTTATCTAAAACAAGCAAAAAACCCTCCCTAATTATATGTATAAATCAGATTGGAAACCTAGCATAAGAAATTACCATATTTCTCAAAACCCAAAACAGTTGCAGTGTTTCAAAGCTTATATTATGCACCATTTTTGAAAGCATACTGTGCAGCTTATGATATCTTTGTAAAGGGGAATGTACCGAATCATTTAGATAATTGGAAAAAGTTGAAGCAAGTGTTTAGTTCTAAAACACTCACAAACTGTCTCTTTTACAGCTAAATATTCAACATGCCTCAAAAATGACTCTCCCAATTCATTAAAACTAAAGTGATGAGACAGCTCACCATTTTGCAGCTCCCATTTCAGCCAGCATTTAGTGATCTCCACTCATCACCAGAGAAAATCCGAGTCAGGCAGGCAGCGTGTCAGAATGCTTTTACGGGATCAGAGTTTCTTCCTTAGGTTAGAAGGAGATGAAACACAATGAAAATGAACTTAGGATTTCATGCTCACTGTTTGAATATGGCGTTTGGAATAAGAAAGAGAATGCACGTGTGGCATTATGTAGTTTATATGTAATATACTATGTAATGTATATAATCTGTATTTTTTACATATAAGTAGATTCCTAGGGGATTAATCTCTGCTTAACAGTTATTGATGTTGCAACACAGAGTAGTACGAAGCTGTATAAGTCTATAGCACTCCTGTGTAAAAGTACACTTTTAGAGATTGTCTGTTTAGAAATAATTCAAGCAGTTAAGTTAGGAGGCAATTAATTAAAACTATAGGACTTCTCAGATACCTTCTTGAGTGCACCCATAAGCATATATTTGCATATGAGCAGCAACTATCAACTTCAGAATTTTTAAATATATTTTAAAAATTTAAAGAACACAAACCAGTCATGCTTCTCATAGTGAGCATTAATTTGTGGATCAGGGAAGGCATGTGACATTTGGTGTATACTAAATGTCTAGTGATGTGATCTGAATATGAAACTTTCCAGGGGCACAGAAGGTAAGGGTCAGTGAAAGGTTCATTCCAGGAACAGACGAGAAAGAGAGAGATTTGAATGAGAATGTAGATGAAGAGCGAGCAGTGCATCCTACTTAACTCCAAAAGGCTCTGATTGGCCGTCCTAAGCATGTTTCCAAGGAATAGTTGAGTCAGCCAACATGGTAATTCACATAAGCTAAGAGGTGGCTGTCAAGGGCACATGCTGTTACCTGGTTCCGTTACAGTTACTGAAAGAGATTTAAACATATATTTAAACAACTAGATTTCATTCAAAACCCTGTCATTTTCCAGCTTTGTGTTCTTCAGGTGAGCCATCCAAGTTCTGTAAGCCTCTTTTTTGACCTTTTATGTGGAGAAATACTATTCGACGTCTGTTATTTTTGTAAAAATCAAAGAGAAGGCACAGTATATTTCTAAGGATACCTGCAATAACAAAACAGTGATAGCATCAGAGATAGTGATCAATAATAATTACACAATAGACATAGAAACAAGCTTTCTTTAGCACTAAATTCAGTATGTTAAATGTTACATTACCATTTGTTGCATTACCACAACCATGTGAGATATTTGAAATTACAGTCTCTAGAGTGCAGAAAATAGAGAAATATTAAATTGTTTACCAGGTCATATAGTTAGAGGTAGACACATTCAGGTTTGTCCAAGACAGTAGCTAAACTCTAATGTTGCCTCTCTACTGCCTATAAATTGGGTGCGTTCTAAGTTTGTATTTCTAAGCAAGACATTGTAATAAGATAATGCTGTTACCTATATCGTTTGCTCTTTCAGTACAGCCAGCATTCAGTACAGCCAGGTAAATGAGGCAGTGAATGCTTGAAACCTATACAGATGTGGTCTGGTGGTTACAGCTATACATGGTAAATTTAAAAAAGGTTTTGTTTTATAGAAAAACAGTTTAATAAACAGAAATTGTTTTTCACTTATTCAATCTTCTATTTTAAGTAAATGTGTCCTCATAATTTTACCTGTAGTCACATCTTCATGCAAGGTCTGTAATTGGCAGCTTCTAGAAAATACAGTACCAGCTGGGATAATTGGAGAAAAATGGTCAAATGACTTATATTTCATATATCTCTATGATTTTAAGTTATTAAAGGTATCAGTTCAATCAAAATGTGAATTAAATTATATTTCCTAGAGACGGTTTTTGCTTTACTATGTCGATAATTTACATGACATATGTCCTATGCCAAAAACACAGTCAATATGAATAGAAAATGCAATTAATGTATAGGTAGAAATTTGGTGTGGTAGATGATCTACATAAAGACTAAGTCCTGATCACACATTATTTTTTTCTTAAGGGAGACTCTTGGAGAACACAAATCTAAGGTTTAAATCATTCATATTGTAAGCATTTTGTGAGAGAAAGGACATTAAATTTCTTCACAACACATTCTCTTTTAGAGGAACAGAAGAAAGAGAAGGAGATATATTTGTTTGCATGTGAAATTCCTGATTTTTTTCATGAGTGTGAGATTTTTAGCTGGTGGGAATATACACATACAGAATAATTCTGATTCACTAGTTTTACATTTTTTTCCAATAAACGTATTTTCTTCTAATTTGCTAACATCTACCTGATTGTTTTTTGTTTTAAGAATGATGGCATTACTGGATTTACTTAGGAAATAAAGTGTTGTCATGTGTTTTTAGCATGCCTAGAGGCATACATTTAAGGGCACTGTAGTTATGGATTTTTACTGCAACACATAACTGACAATTACTGGGAATATGCCTTGTTTGATCGCCCTGTGGATAACCTCAAATGCACTTCCATAAACTCTGAAGTATAACAGAGATATATTGATTTCTTAATTTAATGGAAAATGTCTGTGTAATATAAAATAATGGATTCATGTAATGTAGTTACATCTAGGAATACAGATCTCTATATTTCATGTCTTACATGTACTTGAAGTAGTGACCAATCAACGAGAGAGAGAGAGTGCTCAACCATTGGATACTACATGGTCAGGCTAAAGGACCTAGCTCTTGACATTTGGAATTCCTATGTACTGAAAGTATTTTAGTACACTATTTACATTGTTTTTTGTCACCTTCCTCTTTGTTGAAAATATCTACTTTAGAAAATAAGTATTGTTTTTTTAATTTTATAAAAGGTGAGCAAATGTAGGTTTAGAGTTTTTCATATAGAAAAAAATGCAATAATTACTACATAATAATGCAAGAATAAACTATTTTGCATACTTGCAACTGTAAAACCCACTTTCACCACAGTCTGTATTAC
Organism: Carollia perspicillata; assembly: GCA_004027735.1. Taxonomy (NCBI): domain Eukaryota; kingdom Metazoa; phylum Chordata; class Mammalia; order Chiroptera; family Phyllostomidae; genus Carollia; species Carollia perspicillata. The sequence continues at coordinate 25,247 of PVKM010017375.1, forward strand.
CTGTTTTTGTTATAAAGTAATAATACAAAGGTTTTTAAGGTGATTACAAAATGAATTTTTTGGTTTAATTTTAGTCCTTTTTTTCAACATCACCTAGAATGTTCATGTTTGGAATATTTTCAGAGGATAGAACTAAAGTTCTCACGCATCATTAATTCATTCCTTATGAATAATTATTCATGTGATGCACAGAGGTGGGGAATCAATCTTAATCTTAAAAATTGTCTCCTTTTATTAGTTTTTAATATCACTAAGATTGTTATTTCTCTGGTTTCTATAGGAAGCACTAAGGGCTTCATTAAGGTATTTGGTAACATTTCATTGGTAAAAGCACTCCCAAGAGAATGTGCATACAGGTTGCTTCTGTATGCTCTAAGAGTTTATCTTCTTAAAAAATAATTAATGTTTGTGCACAATAAAAGTTGGTTTATTGCGAGTTTTTCTCAAGCAGTTATAGCCCTTAAGATTGGTTCAGAATTCAACGTGACACCCACTGATCATGGAGAACTGAAGAAACAAAAAGTGCAGGGCTTTTGCTGGCAGCAAGGGGGCGTTTCACCAGCCTCCTCTGGAAGGGACAGAGTGGGAGCGAGAGCATCAGGTGCCACATCACAGGACCCTCCTTATTCTGCCTTGGCTTCTCCTCTGAGTATGGTCTTCGAGGTCTTCCCAGTCTCTGATTAGCCCAGCTAAAGGGAGAGGTTTGAACTTTTGGCTTAGCCTTCTATGGTTAGGGGACAGAGTCAGAGGTGTCGATAAAACCAATACATAATTTAGTACCTTGTCACAGTCATACAATTTAATGTGTGTTTGCATTGGTCAGCACCATTCAATGGTCATGTAGGCACTACTTTTGGGTCAGAATTTCTATTTTTAAAGAGTGCCCCAAGGCACTTCAAAATTATTAAGATGGA